>CAIGQQ010030584.1:520367-531745 GCA_903798035.1 Danio albolineatus | reverse complement strand
GTCAAAATAAGTTACTCAATATGTAACAACCTTAAAATGGTTTTAATAAATTAAAAACTGCTTTTATTCTAGTCGAAATAACACAAATAAGACTTTCCCCATAAGAAAAAATATTTTGACTACATTTAAATAACCACTGTCACATTTAAAAGTACCCAGATCTATAATGAAAGCGTTTGATTGCATTTCTAACTTTTTATGCTCATTTAAGACTAAATTTGTTGTGTTTGAAAGAAGGCCCACCAAGATCGACATGTTTAGATGTTGTTGTTGTTGTTATTAATACTATTACACACCCAAAATCCAGAGTGTCCACTTCAAGTCGCGCGTTCAGAATCCGTTAGGGAAACATCGTCTATTTATCACTATGGAGCGCGTCTGACAGTCACTCACCGCTACATGAACTGGCTGTTTTGAGGATTGCATTGGAGCAATGGTGCCTGTAATGGAAAGGAAGGGAATCCTGTTGTTTTTATATTTAAACATCTTTACCAAAGCCTCTCTGCTTGACGGTTGGTCTCGCGCGTCCATCATGTTTGTAGTTTATTTACACTTTTCACCTGCGTTTTGTAGTTCTAATCAAACTCACATCCAACACACAATGTACTGTGGGCAATATCAGCAGTTAGAGTATGGACGCTTCTACGCTTAAAGTTTTGACCGGAAATAGTAAACCATCCAGGAGTGTTAGGGATACTCTTTTCAACATACTACGATTTGAGACATGCTCATTTATTTTCACACACTATTTTGGACGGATAGTATGCGGATTGGGACGCAGCAACAGATAAGGGAGGATACAACACACAGGAATTATACACACCAGCATTGTCAAAATAAGTTACTCAATATGTAACAACCTTAAAATGGTTTTAATTAATTAAAAACTGCTGTTATTCTACTCAAAATAACACAAGTAAGACTTTCTCCAGAAGAAAAACAATTATAGGAAATACTGTGAAATATTACTTGCTTTTATTAAACATAATTTAGGAAATACTTTTTAAAAAATTCAAAGGAGAGTTAATAATTTTGACTTCAACTTTATATTTGTTTGTGTGCAAATGTATTTCAACAGATCGAGCGCATCCAGAACATCAACCTTCGGCGGTTATACGAGGCGCGTAAATCAGAGCTGGAGATCAAGAATGATCCAACAGTGGGAGCAGGAGAGAAAATCCTCTATCACGGCTCAACACAGGCGTCCTGCTCTGCCATCATGAACACAAACTTCAACCGCAATTTTGCTGGGCAAAATGGTAATGTCTTCAGTCAAGTCATATTCATTAAAGTGCTTTAATGAATGTAGATTGT
Source organism: Danio albolineatus (assembly GCA_903798035.1). Classification (NCBI taxonomy): domain Eukaryota; kingdom Metazoa; phylum Chordata; class Actinopteri; order Cypriniformes; family Danionidae; genus Danio; species Danio albolineatus. The sequence continues at coordinate 530,431 of CAIGQQ010030584.1, read as the reverse complement.
GTTAAAGCAGCTTATCATAGATGAAGAATTTCAGATAGTGAAACACATTCAGATCAGGTTAGATCATACCTGCTGTTACGGTTACAACATCAAATGACGGAAAAACAGCAATGGATTGGTCTAGGGGTTTTATTAACAAATTAACCATAAATAAACAAAGTGTAGGGAGAAAACACAAACAAAGGCTAAACACTGGATGGTAGGGGTGGGCGGATGGATCCTAATATCGATAGTATCCATACCAACGTTGGTATTGATATCGAATCGATAGTAGCCTTCCGAGATCGATACTTTTATTTAATTTACTCTAAAGTACATTGCTGACTGTTTCATAAAAGAGCGGACATGTCTCTAAATACCCCACTCCTTTTATAACTCGTATGCACTGTTGTTCCTCTCTGCTCTAGTTGTCCTTTCATCACGTGACTCAGCAGCGCCAAAGCGCAAGCACTTTTTGCTGTTTTGAGATGACGGAAAGAAAGAGGAGCGCTATTTGGAGTTATTTTATGGCAGTAAACAAAAATATTGCAAACTGCGATGTTTGTAGAAAGTGTATTCGATACTGTGGCGACACCACAAATCTACACAAACACATAAAACCACACGAAAAAGAGAACGCCGAGCTGCGAAAGAGGAGAGAAGAGGAGGCAAATCCTCCAGACAGACCCACAGCAGTGCCAGCCCTGAGACAGAGGTCACTGGCCGAGTCGTTTCAGAGAGGCAATGAATATATTGCAAATCCAGATCGTTACAATAATAAAAATGTTTTTATTTGGCTTAAACGTGTTTAAAAATTGTCCTGGGTTTTAACGTTTAATTATAGCTACTTTAAGAGCACTCGACTCATAAATCATCACGCACTGTTCTCCCCTACAGAAAAGCACATTTAGGTTCAAGTGCATGCTTTTTAATGTAAAAGTATCGGTATCGATATCGGCAATACTTGCCCTGTATTTACTTGGTATCGGATCGATACTAAATTTTGCAGTATCGACCAGCCCCACTGGATGGAGCACAACTCCGCGTCTGGGCGGCTGCTTAATTTCCCCGTCACTGAAGTGCTGCAGCATGAGCCCTTATAATGCCAGCAGTCAATGATCCACAGGTGATAAAGGAATCTACTAAAATCAAAAGCAAAAATAGCAACAAAACACTAGAGGGCGACAAAAAAGCATAAGTAAATAAATAAGTACATACATACATGGTCTTGTAACACCTGTCAACATTGGGATGTAAAACTAAGGAATATCCCACCACCCTAACCGCTCCCCCAAAATCCCCAAATTACTAAATATGTTAATCTGGAGCTGTTTCGTTGTAAATAAACAGTTGAAACGGTCAGTATTGTGTTTTATTATTACTATTATTATTATTTACTAAGGATAGAATAATAGTATACATTAATGAAATGTAACAAACAATTTAGCCTATTCAAATTAATAGATATTATAAAGAAATGTAATAAAGTTATCAACTGGCATCAACCTGTCGGCGCCAGTGGTGTAGTGGTTAGTGCGTCGACACATGCACTCCGGTGCTCATGGCGACCAGGGTTTGATTCCGCCTTGCGGTCCTGTACCGATCCTTCCCCTCTCTCTGCTTGCTCTCCTGTTGATTCTCTCTACTGTCCTATCTAATAAGATGAAAAAACCCCGAAAAAAAATGGCATTAACCTTTTCGTCACTGTATAGTTGAAACATTCTGAATAAAGAGCAGCGAATGAACCTCTCATTTAGATTTTTCGTTTTGATCAGATTAAATAACCATTGTCACATTTTAAAACACCCAGATCTATAATGAAAGCGTTTGATTGCATTTCTAACCTTTTATGCTCATTTAAGACTAAATTTGTTGTATTTAAAACAAGGCCCACCAAGATCGACATGTTTAGATGTTATTATTATTACTATTACACACACCCAAAATCAGAGTGTCCACTTTAAGTCGCGTGTTTAGAATCCGTTTGGGAAACATCGTCTATTTATCACTATGGAGCGCGTCTGACAGGCACTCACCACTACATGAACTGGCGGTTTCAGTTTCAGGGGTAACAGTGCCTGTAATGGAAAGGAAGGGAATCTTGTTGTTTTTCTATATTTATTTCAAAGTGTTTTCATGCCTATATAAAAAGAAAGCACAGGACAGATTCACATTGTGTGGTGGTTCGGTGGTATGGGTTGCGTATAGGGAGGATTGGCTCTTTAATATTTATTGCCACCCTTCATAGAAAGATTAAAAATACGGTAGAAATACCTTTACAGGATGATCGTATATCAATCAGGCAGTGAAGATCACTGATTTTTGTTGTTTTTTTTGTTTTAAGAAATCAGATGTGGCAATTTTATAATGGAAAGACAGTTCACCAGAGGCGCTGACACTGACAGGTTTAAATTGAAAGCCTATGTGCATATACAGTACCCTATTTATTATACATATGCAGTGCTATCAGAATTTTTAATGGCAACCATTGATTTTGATATATTTTATTTTATTTTATACATGTATGGTGGTATTGGTGTGTATTTGTAAGTATGTGATGACGTATTGTGAAGCCATAGACAATTTTCCACAGTGTGGATAGAAAGTATGTATTTGAGTGACTGACACTGACAGTATTTCTGCATATTTTCCCTTCTCAGCCACCGTCTACGGTCATGGGACGTACTTTGCAGTGAACGCCAGCTACTCTGCTCAGACGACCTATGCAGTTCCTGCAGCAGACGGTACTCAGCTGATGTTTGTGGCTCGTGTGCTCACGGGTCATTATGATTTGGGTCAGAAGGACATGAAGACGCCCCCTGTCCGTGTTGCTCCAGACCAACTCTATGACAGTGTGGTGGATAACACCCAGAATCCCACAATGTTTGTGGTTTTTCACGACTGCCAGGCTTATCCAGACTACCTCATTACATTCCAGTAAACTTCAACAACAATCAGCTTTACCTTCTGGATGCTGGATGAGTTACACTACCTGACTGAAGTCTTGTTGTCTATCCAAGTTTTAGGGACAGCAAATAATAACTTGAATTCTAGTTGATCAGAAGTGGTTTATATGAAAGGCAAAGGCCTCTAGATTACGCTTATTTTGCACAATAATATATGATCATGCCTTGATTGTTAATTATTAAATGAGGACAGAAAGGTCTGACTTTACTTAAACTAAAGTCTTGGCACTGAACAGAAATAATGTCCAGTATAGAATATAAAGTCATGCTGCAGTGGAGACAGAATTAATAATGTGTATGACTCCCATGAGCTTGGAGGACTGCATCCACACATCTCTGCAATGACTCTGAATAAAGTAATCTGGAATGGCAAAGAAAGCATTCCTGCAGGACTCTCAGAGTTCATCAAGAGTCTTTGGGTTCATCTTCAACTCCTCCTCCATCTTACACCCAGACATGCTCAATAATGTTCATGTCTGGTGGCTGGGCTGGCCAATCCTGGAGCACCTTGACCTTCTGTGCTTTCAGGAGCTTTGATGTGGAGGCTGAAGTATGAGAAGGAGCGCTATCCTGCTGGAGAATTCACCCTCTTCTGTAGTTTGTAATGTAATGGGCAGCACCTCAGATACCTCAGGCTGTTGATGTTGCCATCCACTCTGTAGATCTCTCGCACGCCCCCATACTGAATGTAACCCCAAACCATGATCTTTCCTTCACCAAACTTGACTGATTTCTGTGAGAATCTTGGGTCCATGTGGGTCTTCTGCAGTATTTGTGCTGATTGGGATGCAGAACAACAGATGGTTCATCAGAATAATCGACTTTCTTCCTCTTTTCAAAATGATCAATTCGAATTCAAGTTATTAATGTTGCTCTTACAACTGGGATCGACGACAAGACTTTTGTCAAGTAGTGTATATGTGTACTTCTGTTTAATTTAAATATTACATTTACTCGAAGATCTAGATTTACATTCAGTTAGATATCTTTTTATGCTTTGCCAGAGCTAAATATTTAGTGGTGTTAGTAGTCAGTGTTGGGTAAAGTTACTTTTTAAAAGTAATTTATTACAGTCTTAAGTCACTTTTTTTTTAGAAAAGTAACTCAATTAGTTACTTAGTTCCTTTTTAAGGAAAGTAATGTTGAAGATTGTTATATTATTTTAGTTTTTTTAACATTAGGTAAGGCTTAAGATTATTATATATTACCTTTTTTTTTACCCAACACTGTTATTAATGCTTTAAAAATATACTTCTGCAACGGTATAAAACAATTGCATGTTTAATCTTTGCTAGACTTTTTTATTCTCAGATAATTATTTTAAATATTATTGCATTTATCAGAGGGGCGGCATGGTGGCTCAGTGGTTAGCACTGTTGCCTCACAGCTAGAAGATCGCTGGTTCGAATCCCAACTGGGTCAGTTGGCATTTCTGTGTGGAGTTTGCATGTTCTCCCCGTGTTGGTGTGGGCTTCTCTGGGTGCTCCGGTTCCCCCCACAGTCCAAACACATGAGTTGAGCTGAGTTGACTATTGGTACCTGTAGGTAGATTTTTTTGTGCCAAAGTTTGTCATTTGATACAAACAATTAAATTGCACATGTACATACCCACATATACACATACAAAAGTACCTAATAAAGTAAGAACCTAATTTATTCAGAGCGACAATAGATGATGGGACAAAGCTATTCCTGTAATGTTTTGTCCTGCTAAAAAGCATCTGAAAATTTGACCCGAAGGGAGCAGGATGAACTCCTCAGACAGAGGATGAGAGCTATAGCTACTAATGTTCTGGGCAAACCGTAAAAGCTACCTACTATACAGAGATTCAATACTCAGCTGTGATTAACCCAGTCAACCTGCTAGACCACCTGGCTCAGTCTCTTTCTGTTTTTAAGGGACAGACTTCGAAACCCACCAGAGCGAAGGATAGAATAGACTCAATAAAAGTACGATAGAAAAGAGTGAGCATATTGGAGCCAATGTGAAAACGGGAGCGTTTCCTGAGACAAAATAGGTGCTGATGCCCCTTCCTGCACACAGCATCACAATTTGCCTCAGTTTAAAACACGATCAATAATGGTATCCAAATATTTGTAATTCATATGCTATAAGTGAATTGGATAAACTAAATAGGCTGTAGTGTATGAGAGTGTGTGTGTGAATGTGAGTGTGTATGGGTGTTTCTCAGTACTGGGTTGCGGCTGGAAGGGCATCCGCTGCGTAAAATATATACTGGAATAATTGGCGGTTCATTCCGCTGTGGTGACCCCTGATATATAAGGGACTAAGCCGAAGGAACATGAATGAATGAACTAATTCGTGATTTTAGTCAGTGTTGGGTAAAGTTAATTTTCAAAGTAATATATTATAATCTTAAAGGGCAAATGTTTTACCCCTTTTTTATATTTAATAAAGTCTTTTGTGTCAACAGACTGTCAGTAAAGTTTCAGCTCAAAACACCCATCAGATTATTGATTATAGCTTTGTGAAGTCTGTGTGTTATACTGTAGCTCTAAACCAGTGGTGCTCAACCCTGTTCCTGGAGATCTACCTTCCTGCACAGTTCAGCTCCAACCCTAATGAAACACACCTGAACCAACTAATTAGGACCTGAACAGCACTTGATAATTACAGGCAGGTGTGTTTGATATGGGTTGCAACTGAAATCTGCAGGAAGGTAGATCTCCAGGAACAGGGTTGAGCACCCCTGCTCTAAACAGATTGTTGCTGTTTTTGGTACTGCGCCTTTAAGGCTAGTCCTCCCCTCCCACCGTTCCCACGTGCCTGTCAGCGTGCCTCAATCTCCGCCCTCGGCTGCGTCAGACAGACGTAAAGGAAGCAGATCTCACGTAACGTCTGTGAGAAATAATACAGTAAGAACTTTACCAATGATTGTTTGATGTTTGTCACACACAATGTTGTTACAAAGTTCACGCACACACACGCACACACAGACAGGATACACGCCAATATCCACTGCTGTATGGATATCCGTTATGTTAATGTACAAAATAAACCTGATTTAAAGTCCACAAACCGAGATTGAAGCGTCTTCTTTTATAATTGTCCTGACACGCAGCTGTGGTGATGAAGTAAAGCTGAAGTAAATCGCTGTAGTTCATCACAAACATGCACTGTTTTAAACACATGTTAAACTTGTGAAACTCACTCTTGATCACATCTGATGATCAGTATCAGAATCAGTTTTATTGCCAAGTGTGCTTCACACACACAAGGAATTTGCTTTGGCTACAGAAGCTTCCAGTGTACATAAAGTGACAACACAGAATAGATATAAAAAAAGAAGACGATAGACATTAAACAGAGATGCAGTCCAACGGTCTGGATGTTGGAATGTATGTACAGATTTGTTATAAATATACAGGTTATAAGGTGCTGTGAACAAATGTGTAAGTATTGCATTCTATATTGTTATAAGGTGCTGTGTACAGATGAGTAAGAAGTATTGCATTGTATATTATTATAAGGTGCTGTGTACAAGTGCGTATGAGAAGGTATTGCACGTTTATTGCACAATAGGAGAAATATTAACTGTTCATGAGGTAGATGGCCTGAGGAAAGAAACTTTTCCTGTGTCTGGCTGTTTTTGTGCTCGGTGCTCTGTAGCGCCGGCCAGACGGTAACAGTTCAAACAGGAAGTGTGCTGGGTGCGAGGCGTCCAGGGTGATTTTGCGAGCCCTTTTACTCACTGTGGAAGAGTACAGTTCTTGAAGTGTAGGAAGGGTAGTGCCAGTGATTCGTTCAGCAGTCCGGACTATTCGCTGTAGTCTACTGAGGTCAGATTTGGCTGCTGAGCCGAACCAGACGGTGATTGAAGTGCAGAGGATGGACTGGATGACAGCTGAGTAGAACTGCACGAGCAGCTCCTGTGGCAGGTTGAACTTCCTCAGCTGACGGAGGAAGTACAGTCTCTGCTGGGCTTTCTTCACAATAGAATCTATGTGAGTGTCCCACTTCAGATCCTGAGAGATGGTGGTGCCCAGGAACCTGAATGACTCCACTGCAGCCACAGTGCTGTCCATGATGGTGAGCGGGGGGAGTGCAGGGGGGTTTCTCCTGAAGTCCACTATCATCTCCACCGTTTTGAGCGTGTTCAGCTCCAGGTTGTTGTATCTGCACCATAAAGCCAGCCGCTCCACCTCCTGTCTGTATGCAGACTCGTCACCGTTCCGGATGAGGCCGATAACAGTAGTGTCGTCCGCAAACTTCAGGAGCTTTACGGAGGGGTCTTTTGCGGTGCAGTCGTTGGTGTACAGGGAGAAGAGCAGTGGGGAGAGAACACATCCTTGGGGGGCACCAGTACTGATGGTGTGGCTGTCAGACGTGATTTTGCCCATTCTGACTAGCTGTTGTCTATCTGTCAGAAAGCTGGTGATCCACTGACAGACAGAGCTAGGAACAGAGAGCTGGGTCAGTTTGTGCTCGAGCAGTGATGGGACGATGGTGTTAAAGGCAGAACTGAAGTCCACAAACAGAATCCTTGCATAGTTCCCGGGTTTGTCCAGATGTTGTAGGGTATAATGCAGTCCCATGTTGACTGCATCATCCACAGACCGGTTTGCTCTGTAGGCAAACTGCAGGGGGTCCAGCAAAGGTCCGGTGATGTCTTTCAGATATGCTAGAACCAGTCTTTCAAATGACTTCATGACCACAGATGTTAGGGCAACAGGTCTGTAGTCTGGTGATCTTTTGTTTCTTCTGGATTGGGATGATGGTGGAGCGTTTGAAGCAGGATGGAACTATGCGCTGTTCCAATGATCTGTTGAAGATCTGCGAGAAAATGGGGGCCAGCTGGTCAGCACAGGTTCTCAGACAGGCTGGTGAGACACCGTCTGGGCCTGGCGCTTTCCTTCTCTTCTGTTTACTGAAGACTTGACGCACATTATCCACACTGATCTGATGATCGGGGGGGAGAGGGAGATGGCTGTAGGTGTTGATGGCTGTGTAGAAAGATGGTCAGGGCGGGTGTGGCTGGAGGTAGGTAGAGGTGTTAATGATTGATGATCCTAGCGAACTGAACAGACCTTGCGCACGTCTTGCCTTGTTGATATGATTATACGCGTTACTACGGAGACTTGTTAATAAGCAGCTGTCAATCAATACGGTGGGCGGGGGGACCGCACTCCTACGTCAAGTTGCGGTCGGTCTCAAACCGCTCCAATTGGTCCACCGTTTTTATGCTGTTAAATTGAAAAAAAGGACTGGGTGTGTTTATATCACCCCAATATGACGGTCTATACACTATAACTACACATATGACTGTCCAAACTGCTTGAAAAGTAGATTTTTTAAAACAGGTGCCCTTTAAGTCAGTAGTTCTCAACTGTTTGGCCACGGGACCCACATTTTTACATGGTCATCAAGCAGCGACTTAAATTTTTAGGAACTGTAATATAATTTTAGGAATTATAATTCATTTGTATTTATTTGTTAACATACACAAGTAGTGAAACAAAAATCGTGAGAAAATCAGCAAGACTTACAAATAAACTATTTTATTGCTGACATTTAACAAAATCTGTCAAATTATAGAAATATTACAAAGTAAAAACGACAAACACTGTAAACAGTGGTTAGGGTGAGGAAAGGTTGTTACCATAAACAAAACTGAACTGTTAATAAAACATTAACACTGATCCTGTTGAACAGAACAAACCAGCAAATTGTAAAATGATTTAAATAATCATAACCATTTTAACATCTAATATGACAGCAATTATAAACATCTGTTTCACTTAACAGTAATCTGGAAGATAATGAGATAACTGAGGATGTGCTTTACTGATGTGATAAGAGTTTCAAAGTCAGGAGTGATGGTAGACAGTGCTACTCGAAGATCATGCTCTATGTACAACCTGTTCCTTTGCTTGGAGTCAAGCTGCACCAAGGAAGAGAAGCCACTTTCATACAAATACGTAGTTCTGAATGGGATGGGTTTGATCGCACTCTCAGATCGCGAAAACTGGGAGAGGCTTACTTCACTGAATTTCTGTTTCGGCGTCTTATCACATGAAAGCTCCATGAGCTGACTCTCTATGTTGCTCTGCAACGTGACGCTTTCCACAGTCGATTCCAAAGGGATCTGTTGTCGTGCGCGCAATTCAAAATAAAAGTCCGGTATACACAAAACAAGTTAAAAATTAAACTTTTGTTGTTTTTTTGACCACACACTCCGCGACCCACTGAAAATGTTCCTGGGACCCACTTTTGGGTCGTGACCCACCAGTTGAGAAACACTGATTTAGGTCACTTTTTTAAAAAGTAGCTCAATTTGCTACATTTTAAGGAAAGTATGTTGAAGTATTTATGTTATTCAGGATTAAGATAGGCTTAAGATTGTCATACAGTATATTACTTTTTTTTTTACCTGACACTGTTTTATACAGAAGTCCTAAGAGGCCATGCATTAAAATATTTTTTCTCTCTTGTTATGTCGTGATCGCGACTTAATTTTCTCGTGATCTCGACATAACAAAAAGCTTATTCTGACCTCTGTAAGCAAACGCCCACGAAACATCATGGACGAACGCATTCGCTTTTATTTTAACCAGGGACAGAGTCAAACTGAGATAGTTCTATGCCTTTCAGTGATTGTCAATTTCTATATCAGTGTCCGACACTTAAGAAGGAGGCTTTCGGCTCTCCGCCTTTATCGTCGAAGATATAGCGACCCTGAAAGTATCGTCAGTTTCACTGCCAGTCAGCTTGAAGGACCGGGACGTCTGCACGATTATAGAATGATGCTAGAAAGCTGCTGTTTGAATGGTTTGCGGCTGACCAGAGAAATGGTAAGAGATGTGCAGTTAAGTCTGAGAATAAGCAGAACTTTGTTATATCGAGATCACGAGAAAACGAGTTGTGTCAACTCACGAGATAATTAAGTCGTGATCACGACATAAGAAGAGAGAAAAAATATTTTAATGCACGGCCACTTAGGACTTCCGTAGTTTTATATTGTTGACTAACTTCCCTTTTGTCGATGGCTGGCCCTGGTGAAAGGGTTAAATTCTTTTACTATCATGTGAAATCACAATAACATAACAGACATTGGGAAAGAGAGAGAGAGAGAGAGAGAGAGAGAGAGAGAGAGAGAG
>CAIGQQ010030584.1:466738-495218 GCA_903798035.1 Danio albolineatus | reverse complement strand
CTGTCTGTCTCAGTAGGCGATGTAACTACAGAAGAGTCGAGCTTTAAATAGCTTAAATAATTAAATCTCTTTTTCAATTTTTTTCAGTTAGATGCTAATAGTCTAATCCACTTTAATGATTTCATATTACACCTGCCCTAGAGTTAAATAGATGAGCTTTATCATTTTTAAGCCCATTCAGCTAGTCTCTGGGTTTAATCCGAGCACTTTTAGCTTAGCTTAGCATAGATCATTGAATCGGATTAGTCCATTAGCATCTCACTAATTTTCCTATTTAAAAATGGACTCTTCTGAAGTTTCATTGGTAATAACTAATGAACTTCGCTACTGTACTATAACTACAGCAGGTGAAATGATATGCAGTGCCTGGAAATAGTCCCCAACTAAAAAACAGTGATGCATATCATGGTATGTTAATATCATAATACTGCTGCAAAGTTCCATGAGTATTACACTGAATGACAGAATAGTTCTTAGCCATTTCGACAAGAAAATAGTACCTTTTCATTTTCTGTCTGTCTCAGTAGGCGATGTAACTACAGAAGAGTCGAGCTTTAATAGCTAAAAGGATCCAATCTCTTTCTGAATTTTTTTTCAGTTAGATGCTAATGGTCTAATCCACTTCAATGATTTCATTTTACACCTGCCCTAGAGTTAAATAGTTGAGCTTTATTATTTTTAAACCCATTCAGCTGGTCTCTGGGTCTAACCCGAGCACTTTTAGCTTAGCTTAGCATAGATCATTAAATCGGATTAGACCATTAGCATCTCATTCATTTTTCTATTTAAAGATGGACTCTTCTGTAGTTACATTGTTAATAATTAATGAACTTTGCTACTATACTATGACTACAGCAGGTGCAATAATACGCAGCGCCTGGAAATAGTCCCCAAATAAGAAACAGTGATGCGTAATATCATGATATGTTAATATGAAACGGCTGCCAAGTTCCATGATTATTACACCTAATGACAGTATAGTTCTTGGCCATTTCGACTATAAAATAGCACCTTTTTATTATCTTTCTATCTCAGTAGGCGATGTAACTACAGAAGAGTCGAGTTTTAAATAGCTAAAATTATCAAATCTCTTTAAGAATTTTTTTTCAGTTAGATGCTAATAGTCTAATCCACTCTAATAATTTCATTTTACACCTGCCCTAGAGTTAAATAGTTGAGCTTTATCATTTTAAATCCATTCAGCCGATTTTTAGGTCTAGCACGAGCACTTTTAGCTTAGCTTAGCATAGATCATTGAATCGGATTAGACCATTAGCATCTTGTAAAAGTTCCTATTTAAAGATTGACACTTCTGTAGTTACATTGTTAATAATCAAGAAACTTTGCTACTGTACCACGACTACAGCAGGTGCAGTGATTCGCAGCGCCTGGAAATAGTCCCCAGCTAAGAGACAGTGACACGTAATATCATGGTATGTTAATATCATGATATAGCTGCAAAGTTCCATGATTATTACATCCAATGACCGTATAGTTCTTGGCCATTTCAACCTATAAAATAGCTTTTCAGATGAACAAATACTGAAATAAATGTATTGTTTATTATTTATTCATGTTAGTAAATGCATTAACTAACTAATACACCCTTATTGTATTTTGTGTTTTTCGTTTTGCACAATATCCATATCTAATCCATTGTGAGAAATTGGCTTCAATTCTCCACAGGCTAGTGTTTCTTCCATGTAGGTATAAGTAAATATGGCCCAACCCTGACAAATTGGCAGATTTTACGGTGGTTATGTAGAACTATTGTGTGCAGAGATTTATTATTACAGTAAATTATGGGTCAACTGTGAACTGATGTGGGGAAGACCATGTGAAACATTTTTCCACGGTACAAACTTGTGTGTAGGCAGCCCCTGATTATCTGACGTTTTATTTGTCCTCACATGCTCTGAAACCTGATACGTCATTCGTCTCACCCCGCTCTGAAAGTCTCTTAACCTGAAAGTGCAAGTGTAAACATGTGAAAGGCGTCTTTTTTTTATCAGTATAGCGTATCTACTGGTTCAGTGGAAAGATTGCGCAATTGCTGTTTACACATTTCACTTGATTGAGTCACATGCGGTGATGCGCTTGACATAGAAAAACACTTTTATTAGTAAAAATACAGGTATTTTTAATGTACAGTGCTGACCTTAAATGAGTTCACCCCTCACAGGACTCTCTTTTGTATTAATATTTTCTACAATAATATATATTTGTGCTTATTCTATGGTCTGTTGAAATTCTTGATTCTGATTGGCTGGAGGGTGTGCTATATTTCGTTGAAACGCACAGGTAGTTCCAGTCAGTTTTGATCACAGTTGAAAATAAATGCGCTTCTCCCAAACGTTTACAGTTACTATAGCATGTGCTGCGCATGAAACCGATGAGGGCTATTAATGGCGGACGGGAAATCTGTAAAATTAGGAAAATACTCATAAACTATGCCACAAATTCAAGTTTTAAGAGTTTTTCAAGCGAGAATGTAGTTATTTTAATGTCAAATCGGCAGTTTGTGTGTAAGAAAAGCGCGTTTTAAAAATGTTGGAAGCTCCAGGCGGTCAGCGGCAGCTCCGCTCCCCCCGAGGGAAGCTTTATGTCGGCCAGAGAATCTCGGGTTCTACACCGCTGGATCTAATCTCTGTTGTTAAAACGGGATATATAAATAATCTTTGGTGTATCTAACGGTCAGTCTCTGGATATTTGAACCTATTATTTTTTTTTCTCAGGTGTATTTTTTGGCAGATCACAAAGATAACTTTCATAATTAATCTATGAGCGTAAATAATGTAATATTACACTGATCCTCTGTGTTTGGCTGATTGCTTTTGTTTTAAAGAAGATAAATAAAGCACAATGTTCTCCTACCTGTCCTGATAGGTTTCTTTTCCTAAATTTCCCTACATATTTAACAGCAGAGATTTCTGAAATAGGCTCTGGCTGCTTTCTCTTCATAATACGTATTCCTAAAGCGTATTTAATTGATATGATTCTTTTATAAGTATAATAATATTAATATTGTATGTTCATTTTGAAATGTAAATCGTAGCCCAGCTTTCGCAGTATTAATGTTAAGAGATATACATACAGATCCTCCCTCATCCCCTCATCAGACAAGTGATACGTAGAAAGTAGACTAAAGAAACGTGTGACTGGGAATGTGACTGGAAACACACTCCAGGTGTGACTGGGAATGTCTTATTTGTCCACTTGTGATCAGACTGATAAAATCGCATAATTATATTAGAAGGTATAAACAGCACGCTTATGCTCTGTCTGTCTGCCTGTCAGTCTGTCACAGCTGATTCAGTGGAGGGACTAGAAAATCTAACATGTAAAAACGGACAAAAATTCGGACAAATTTTGTCCAGCAAAGAGAAAAACTAGTTTAAATATAGGCCTCCTCTGCGCACCGTGTGGTCCTTTGCCTCCATGTCGTGCATTAAAATCCTTTAACTCACGGCAAGCCGTTGATTATCCCTTACATATGCATAAAATTGGTCAGTAGCAAAGCCAAAACTGGAGCTAATCTAACACAATAATGTAAGATCACAGTACAAAAATGAGTAAACACATTAATATGCTGGGGGAAAAATGTTAAATAAAATGTTATTAACCAGGAAAAATCCAGAGAAACCTGAAGAATATAACATTTTGTTGAAATGTTGTAGTTTTATAGATTTATTTTCTACATATTTTAATTTAAATGAAGTGACACGGTGGCTAAGTGGTTATCACTGTCACCTCACAGCAAGAAGGTCGCTGGTTCGAGTCCCAGCTGGGCCAGTTGGCGTTTCTGTGTGGAGTTTGCATGTTCTCCCCATGTTGGCGTGCTCCGGTTTCCCCCACAGTCCAAACACATGCACTATCGGTGAATTGGATGAACTAAATTGGCCGTAGTATACGTGTGTGCATGTGAGAGTGTATGGGTTTTTCCCAGTACTGAGTTGCAGCTGGAAGGGCATCCACTGCCTTAAACATATGCTGAATAAGTTGGTGATTAATTCCGCCATGCGACATGAATGAATAAAGGGACCAAGCCAAAGAAAAATGAATAACTGAAGGAATTTAAATGTATTTAAATGTGTTTTCTTCCTATTTCTAAAATGTTAGGTGATCAAACTCTAATTTTAATGTATATAATTAATATTCGATCAATTCAGTTAATTGTATATAATTATATTTAACTGTTTTGCTTATATGCAGGGGAAAATATTGGCTACATTCACTGAGAATTGGATAAACATTAATTTTTTAAGGGGATTCATACTTGTGGGCGCCATGGTGGCGTAGTGAGTAGCATGTTTGCCTCACAGCAAGAAGGTCGCTGATTTGAGCCTCGGCTGGGTCAGTTGGCATTTCTGTGTGGAGTTTGCATGTTCTCCCCGTGGTTGCGTGGGTTTCCTCCGGGTGCTCCGGTTTCCCCCACAGTCCAAAGACATGTGGTATAGGTGAATTGGGTTGGCTAAAAATTTTCTGTAGTGTATGAGTGTGAATGAGTGTGTATGGATGTTTCCCAGAGATTGGTTGCAGCTGGAAGGGCATCCGCTGCGTGAAACAAATGCTGGATAAGTTGGCGGTTCATTCCGCTGTGGTGACCCCGGATTAATAAAGGGACTAAGCCGAAAAGAAAATGAATGAATGAATGAACGATTCTTACTTGTTTATGCTGAGCACTGTGCATCACTCTGTGTATAGAAATGTAGCCTATTTATATTTCATAACTTATAATTGTCCCCTTTCTTGCTCAATGAGGTTGTGTCCCTTGTGCTGTCAGAGTTGAAATATACACCGGGGAAAATAAGTACACGTCATGCTTTTTCCTGGGAATGATATTTCTAAAGGAACTGTTGACATGGAATTGAAGCAGATTTTGGTAAAAACCCAAACGATACACACATAAGACAAAACAAAACAAACAAATCTGAAAGATTAGTGTAATAGCAATGAAATGATGCTAGGAGAAAGCACTGAACAGCTAAAACATTTAATGCTTTGTTTAAAAAGTCTTTTTGGAGATGGTAGCTCATATGGAGAATGAAGTCACATGCGTTGCTCAGGTGTGAGTTTCTCACAGACTTCAACAGAGTGTCAAACCTCTATTTTATTCTCTGTTGGATTCAGCTCAGGTTGGGCCATTCTACAGCATGATTTTCTTTCTCTGAAAGCATTTGAGAGTCTCCTTGGCTGTGTTTTGGATTATTGTCTTGCCGAAACGTCCACTCTGGTTTCATCTTCATCATCCTGCTAATGTAGATGTTGGACTGAAGCAGCTGATATTCATTTAGAATAATGAAAGGCAAATGATTGCTGAAGACCTACTGAGAGATTTCTGCTGCTGTGTGGGCTTTCACTGCCTTTCTACACCTCCCTTTCTCTATGTGTAATACTTTTCCCTGCGTCATTTCATTTTATTACACATAACTTCATTTGTGAACTAATTAGTTTTGTTTTCTTTACATATATGGGTTTCTTTGGTTGTTACCAACTTCTGGGGAAAATTTCAAGTCAACATCACCATTAGAAATATGTTTTCTGAGTTTTCAATACTTATTTTCCCGCTGTATATTTACAGAAAGTAAAACATACTTGCTAATGATTTGTGAAAATTTATGAGGGAAATATGGACATTGTTGCATTTATCTATTATAGAATAGTAGAAAATGTGAAAAATAATTGGTCTTTTATATTTCCTCCTATGTTTGCAGGTGAATTGTTTGATGTGATTGAATGAACTGCCACTTAAAACACAATTCAGCCTGTCTAAACACATACAGTGTTTATATATTTGGATCCAGTTGCGCCAACTTAAGCAGGCAAATATTTCAGAAAAATTAACATCAGTCTTTCACAACGCTCTGGTTGGATTTTGGCCAGTTTGCTTTTGCAGAACTGCTCTATTTGATCCACATTGGAGAGTGTTTGTGCATAAATGCCACACAAAGCATCCCAATTGACTGTTGCCACATCTTAATTGGGTTTGGATAGACTTGTAAGGATGCTAAGTCTCTCCATAATATCACAACCTGAGAACTGTTATGCTATTCCATGAGGCAAGACCACGAGAACTGTCCGGCACTAAAACAATAAACTTTCTAATCTGAGAAGATCAGCTAGGAAACCATCAAGCACCCTGAGCCGCCCTCTCTGCTCTCGACTTTACCTTCTCCACCAGAGCAGCTCACTCACATTCCACACAGAATGTCCAAGCTTTTATTATGGTGTATCTTGTGGATCTATATTTATGTTTGGTGTCATTTTAAATGTCACTGTGTGATTGGTAAAGTGGTCTCAATTTCACGCTCATATTTCACTTGTTCGTGTTGATCTGGGTTTCGGCGTTGATAAAATCTTTGCCAGATGCTCCACTCCAGGGAAAACGGTCTTCACATCAACTCATGACCAGGCAAGGGTCTTTGCGAAGCTTTTATTGTCTTGAATTTATGATGGTTTGTTGTGATGTAAGTATTTAAGGAAGCGGTGTGTACTGTGTATGTACTGTGGTCAGATGAATCAGTATTTCAGGTATTTTTGGAAGAAATGGACGCCTTGTGCTCCGAACCAAAAAAGTAAAGAATCATCCAGACTGTTACCATCAACAAGTCCAAAATCCAGGGCCTGTCATGCTATGGGCTTGTCAGTGCTCTTGGCAAAGGCACCATTAATGCTGAAAAGTACATAGAGATTTTGGAGCACAATATGCTGCTGCCTTATCCATAGACCCCCATGCATATTTCAATAAGACAATGCAAAACCACATTCGGCACACTTTACAAAGTCCTGGCCGCAAAGGAAGAGGATACAGGTGCTTGACTGGCCTGCCTGCAGTCCCGACCTGTCTCCAATAGAGAATGTGTGGCACATTTTGAAGCACAAAATGCAACAATGAAGACCTCATACTGCTGCCCACCTTGTTTTCAGGAAGAGTGCGACAAAATTACACCTGAAACACTTCGACACACTTGCCGTCTTCAGTCCCTAAACATCTTTTAAGTGTTGCGAAAAGGAATGGCAAAATAACTACAGTACTAGTCAATGCTTTACTGTTTACCTTTTTTTAACCAAATATTGAAATACGTGTTCATTTAAAAAAAAAAAAATTTAAATAAAAGTCATGAGGAACACATTAAATCATGTTTGTTGTATTGTCTGCAATGAAATACAAGTCAAAGTAAATTTAGAAATCACTTCTTTATTTGCGTTTTCCATACTTTTTCTGATTTGGGGTTGTAGATCTTTAAGTATCTTGTTAGCATTAGAGTTTAGTAAATATCAGGTAAATCTGTATCTTATAGTGAAGTTGTGAACACAGTCAACTTTACTAATGCAAGAGAGAAGTTCCTTCCAGGATGTCCGTGTGTTGTTTCTGACCTTCTTGATGAGGAATTTTGGGAGGTCTGCTACTTCTGGGAAAGTTTGTTTGCTATGGAGTTTGTTTGTTGTTCTACACAGTATGGTTCAGCATGGCTCGGCCCATGTCACTTTTGCTGGACTCTTTTGTAATTCTTGCTTACTACTGCTTGGTAGTGGGTGGTGCTATCAGTTGTGTCCCTTCTACTGCCGTCACTTCCTGAAAAACGTTTTAATTCTGAGAGATGAAATGATCGAATCTTTTTCCAGCTCGGCAAATGATTGGCTTTTGTCTTTCACGTGATGAATGGCTGAATATGTTTACATGGACATCAGTAATCTAATTATTTGCCTTAATCTGAATAAGACGATAATATTATTAAGTTGTTTACATGAGTGGCTTTTTGAATGTTTTTTCATGATCCTGTCTTACATGTTATAGCACATAGATTGGTTAACGGGCTTTAACTGCAGTTTGGCAGTTTCACTTTCATTTAAGAACAGTTCATTCATGCCCACGTGACAAACTGAGGTATTGGATGCGAGTACGAACTAAGGAACGGTGGAAGTGTCACGCCCAAAGAGAAGGATCCAAACGCAATTGCTGTCAAAACAATGGATTTTTTTAACTGTTCAAAACAACGACGAGCCGAGGCTCATGTCTCTAGTGATTGTTCGACGAAAGCGAAGAGCAACAAAGCAACCAGTGTCTAAATCGGCAGGCGAGAGAAAAGTCAGACAGGAGTTGTCGATCAGGAGACTGATGGGACAACGAAGGACAGTCAAGCTCAACATCAGACGGGTGAAGTCGAAGGTCGTTGGCTAGCCGGGATGAATCCAAAAATAAATGATGGGTCATTCTTGAATGCTTCATTGATTTTGAATGAATCTTTTGTGTGACTCGAGAACGATGAGTCCTCTCAGGGAGTGATTCCCTCATTCGCGTATGCGCTCATTTGTGCAGATGGAGGAGAAGATTAGTTCCTATTTCGAGTGCTCTATTGGGTTTGAGTCGTTTGTTCATCCCGTGAATGACAGAAGCCAATCATATGCAGTCAGAGCCGGTAAAACATTTGATCCGTTCATCTCTCGAGTACTCGATTTGAGTCATTCGTTCATCACGTGAAAGATAGAAGCCAATCATATGCATTTCAAGAGTTCACACTTGAATATCCAAAACAGGTTTATTATTGGTACAGATTCTCAGCTATAAGTTTATACATTTTAACCAGAAACCCCAAAAACTGAGACATAACCCAGTCTAATGTTACCTAAACAATGTGAACAATCGCTACACTGACCCACATAGCAAACTGACTTGGCCCAAATGTGGCCTCATTATGGCATCGCTGGCGTGTTGCAAGCACTAATAATAATAATAATAATAATAATAATTCCTTACATTAATATAGCGCTTTTCTGGGCACTCAAAGCGCTTTACACAATGGGGGGGATCTCCTCAGCCACCACCAGTGTGCAGCATCCACCTGGATGATGCGACGTCAGCCATTTTGCGCCAGACAGACCGCACACCACACACCAGCTGATTGGTGGAGAGGAGACAGAGTGATTAAGCCAATTATGATATGGGGATGGTTAGGAGGCCATGATGGACAGAGGCCAGAGGGCAGATTTGGCCAGGATGCCGGGCTTAAACCCCTACTCTTTTTCGAAGGACATCCTGGGAGTCGGGACCTTGGTTTAACGTCTCATCCGAAAGACGGCTTACACTGAGCAGTATAGTGTCCCCGTCACTGTACTGGGGCATTAGGACCCACACAGACCGCAGGTTGGGCGCCCCCTGCTGGCCTCACTAACACCACTTCCGGCAGCAACCCAGCTTTCCCATGTGGTCTCCCATCCAGGTACTGACCAGGCGCAGCCCTGCTTAGCTTCAGTGGGCGACCATGTGAGAGTTGCAGAGAGCTAGCTGCCGGATAAAGGCATGCATAATGTCAGCTGAATGTGGGCCATGCATGGCGATGATGGTACTGCATGCATGACGGCAAACTACATTTGGGCCAGTAGTGAATAAGAGGTGTGTGGCCCAGATCAGTGTAGCGACTGTTCACATTGTTTAGGTAGCATACACGTCTGTTTACTGCACAGGCTGCAAAACACCCCCCGCCCCAAGTAATGTAATGCTTGTGAGACATCATTTTTCAAGACACTCAAATACATCACGTGTGCTGCGTATGCATCGTCTAGAAGTCATGTAAAACAATTCAATGCAAACTAAAATAAATATATTTAGATTTTATGGTTCAGGATTTGATGTTTTACGGGATTATTTACATTTTTGGCGATTGTTTTGCGTTGAATTGAGAATTTAGCAGGATCGCAAAAATTTGCGACTTTTTGATCAATTTTGCCGCTGGATTCAGCGATCGTGGAATCGTGAAAAACTAGAGGGTCTGTCTAATGTACATCACTGATGGGGAAACAACTAAAAAAATCCAAAGTAATGTCAACAAAAAGCATAAAAAGTGATGTGCCATGCAGGGAATTCTGGGAAAGTCAATTAATAGTCAGTTATTCGCTGTATATTTAAAGGAAACATACTACCCACATAGCAAAGTTTCTCTGGCCCCGCTCTGGCCCACACAATCAGGTTTTGATTGGCCCACATGCCGCAGTGAATTACGGAACATGACTGGACCAAATCTGGCTTCCAGGTAATGGCCAAACATGGACCATATCTGGGTCAAGTCTCAGCCAACTCATAACTTGGCCTGAACTGGGCCAGATAGTTTGATGTGTCACGATTGCAATGAAATTGATAAACCCATGAAGCATTGCGCTTTAGGCACACTATGGCTGTGCTTTTTCTCAAAGTGACCTGATTGGTAGAATTTTTTTTTCACTCAAAAAATGTTTTAATGTAATTTCAAGAGTTCACACTTAGCTGATGATGGATTATAAAGCTTGTTTGGCATGCTGTCCCGGGAGAGAGCCCTGAGCTCATAAGATCCTCGAGCCCGGGGCTCCCTCCCGTTTGCAAGGCGAGAGGAGAGTTTAAGCTCAGGTAGATCTCGAGAACTCCCCTGCGGGTAGCTAATGAACAGATAGTGATTTCTCTTAAGAGATAACTACTTACTAGGAGCATGTCTATGGAGCCAATTTGGATTAGTCAAGTAACTTAAGTTGCATGTTTTTGGACGGTGGGAAAAAAACGGGGAACCCGGGGGAAACCCATGTGAGCACGGGGAGAACGTGTAAACTCCACACAGAAACGTCAGCTGGCTTGGTAAGGACTCGAACCAGTGATGTTCTTGCTGTGAGACAACAGTGCTAACCACTGGGCCGCCGTGCCACCCATCTAGGAAAGGAGGAGGAGTAGGGGTTGAAGGGGGGTTTCTTCAAAACGAATATGGCTGTGATATGAAACATTAGGGTATTTATAATGGCTTAGTAATCGTCTAATTGGGAAATCATAAATTGAATAATGCGGGACCAGCTGCAAGCAATTATCTGCACGTGATCCTCTCGAAATTAGTTTATAAATAAACTTCACTTAAATATGGGTCAAGGCTGGCCAAACTTATGTGGCCCACATATCAATATTTAAAATTTTGGCCAAATACTGCATTTTACACCTGGCCCAAATCTTGTGTGCCGCCGTAAAGACGGTGCCACATCTGCTAAACCCTGGCTATGTTTGGCCCACATGCTGTATGCCATGTGGCATTCATTGCCAACATTGCTTGAGTAAATGCCAGAGAATGTCATCCATTGTCTTACGTTACTGCTACGACACAATTTGTCAATGCAGTTCTACAGAACTAACCTTGGCCTTTGACGTTTGACCTTTGCAGATCTACTCTTGCTGTTTCAGTGAGTCACTGGAGATTTCACTACTTCAGTGTAATGCAGCGGTGCTTTTCTTCAAATGTAATACGACACCTGCAAGAGGAAGAATGCGCGGCTAAAGATTTGACAGCAGGATGAATGCCTGCTCTGCCAGCTTTATGCCAAATCTGGGCCACAATTCTTTGCTACTAGAGTATTAACCAGGTTCTGTATTTTTACTGTAGCATCTTTACAGTTTTTTACAGCTGATATCACGGCCATTTTTCTCAGT
The DNA here is from genome assembly GCA_903798035.1 of Danio albolineatus. Taxonomy (NCBI): domain Eukaryota; kingdom Metazoa; phylum Chordata; class Actinopteri; order Cypriniformes; family Danionidae; genus Danio; species Danio albolineatus. The sequence continues at coordinate 483,781 of CAIGQQ010030584.1, read as the reverse complement.
GTAAATAAGCTTGCCTTGACTTACAGTAGTCCAAACAAGTCATCAAAGAGAGAGGAAGGGACGGCTGCACGTGTGAAGTCTGTCTAATCTCTCTGTTTAATTATCATTCACTGTCATTTTCCTTATCGTCTAATCTGGATCTTATTATATGGCCTTGTTAGAAGATTATCAGTGGCCATGTTCTCATCATCTCATATTAAATAAGACATAGGGATTCGTTTTAATAAAGTTAATGATCTGAATCCTTAAATTGTTTGCATATTCATTTGTGAGCACGCTGAAGATTACTTGAGTCGCTGGCACGTTCAGTGGGAAGGTCGGGATCCGTGCTTGAAATTGTTATTCCTGTCAGTGCATCAACATGGTTATCTGATGATGACGTTACAGTTAAAAGGAAATCTGTCAGCTTTTTTTGGCAGTGCAGCTGAATCGGGATCCAACTTCCCAATTCCTGGCTTTACAGGCGTTCATTGCCAACATTGCTTGAGTAAATGCCAGAGAATGTCATCCATTGTCTTACGTTACTAATACGACACGATTTCTCAAAGTAATGCAGTTCTGCAGAAATAACCTTGGCCTTTGACATTTGACATTTGCAGATCTGCTCTTGCTGTTTCAGTGAGTCACTGGAGATTTCACTTCTTCTGTGTAATGCAGCGGTGCTTTTCTTAAAATGTAATACGACACTTGCAACAGGACGAATGCGCGGCTGAAGATTTGACAAGTGCAACAAACACTGGAAAAGTAAGTTAAAATCACTTGCACTTGAACTTTCTCTCAACGTTTCAGTAGATAAAGAGTCTGCGGAATGATTTATGCTTGTTTGTACTGGCAAGTTTAATGCATTCGCCAGTTACAAATTCATCCCTTATAACAATGTTTTAATGTTTACATTAATTATGTCATTAAATAATTAGGTAACACTTTAGGTCTTAATTCACAGGGTCAACAAACCATCAACTAACACAACTAGCTTAATAGACTACTAACAATATGACCCTTGCGACGGAACGAATGCGGGATAAATGTGAAAATGTCGCAAGAAGATCGCTGATTCAAGTCCTGGCTGGGTCAGTTAGCAAATCCAGCCTAATCTCACGAGGAAACGTAAGCCTTTTACGTTTTACAAGTTTAGTGGCTAATTCCTACGAATTCGTACAAGTTCAGTTGTATGAAAATGTACGATCTAAAAAAGGAGGCGTGGCACCCAACCCCACCCCTAAACCCAACCGTCATTGGCTGATGAGCAAATCGTACTAAATTGTACGAATTAGATCGTACGAATTCATATGAATTAGCCACTAAATCAAACGTTACGAATTGCCGTGAGATAGCGTTGCCATATCTGTATGGAGTTTGCATGTTCACCGTGTTGGTGTGGGTTTCCCTCCGGGTCCTCCAGTTTCTCCCACAGTCCAAACACATGCGCTATGGGTGAATTGGATGAACTAAATTAGCCGTAGTGTATGAGTGTGTGATCCGAGAGTGTGTATGGATGTTTCCCAGTACAAGAAAATAAATAAATGAATAATTAACACTTGAAGTCAACAAATAAGCTACTAATAATAGGACACTTGTGACAGGACGATTGCGGGACTGAAGTTTTGACAGATGCAACAAATTGTCTGGAAAGGTAAGTTGATCTTCAACTGAAAACACTTTCTTTTTTTCTTTATTGATTGAAAAAGAAAGTTGACCTAACTTGATCTATCGTCTCTCATCATTTCAGCAGATAAAGAGGCTGCAGAATGATTGATGCTAGTTTGTTCTGCCAAATTTTATGCGTTTGCCATTAAATTCGTCCTTTACAGCGACATTCTAATGTTTATATTAATTATATTATTAAATAATTAGGTAACACTTTAGGTTACAATTCATGGTATCAGCAAACCCTTAACTAGCACTACTGGCTTAAAGGGCACATATTTGGCCCCTTTTTTATATTTAATATAAGTCTTTTGTGTCAGAAGAATTTGTCTGTAAAGTTTCAGCTCAAAATACCCATCAGATTATTAATTATAGCTGTTTGAAGTCTGTGTTTTTATAGCTCTAAAGAGCTTTTTGCTGTTTTTGGTACTGGGTCTTTAAGGATAGTCCTCCCCGCCCACCGTTCCCACATGCACGTCAGCGTGCCTCAATCTCCGCCCTCGGCTGCGTCAGACAGACGGACGCAACAGGAACAGATGTAAAGGAAGCAGATCTCACTACGTTTGTGAGAAATACAACAGTAAGAACTTTTCCAATGACTGTTTGATGTGTTTGTTGAGTAGCTGCAACGATGAGTTACACACAATGTAGTTACAAAGTACACGCACGCACGCACGCACGAACGCGCCCACCCACACACACACCCACACACACACACACACCCACACACACACACACACACACACACACACACACACATACACATACAGACAGACAGCATGCGCGTTGAGCTTTGCACTGCTTTTGCAAACAAATGTGAAAGGCTACAGGTTAATATCCACTGCTGTATAATGAGCTTGCATGTAGTGTGTTTACTGCTGTAAACCTGATTTAATGTCAACAAACCGAGATTGAAGCGTCTTTTTTCTGACACATGGCTGTGGTGATGCAGTAAAGCTGAAGTGAATCGCTGTAGTTCATTACAAACATGCACTGTTTTGAACACGTGTTAAACTTGTTAAACTCACTCTTCATCACAACTAATGATGATTGATGATCCTAGCGAACTGAACAGACCTTGCGCACGTCCTGTCTTGTTGATATGATTATACGCGTTACTACGGAGACTTGTTAATACGCAGCTGTCAATCAATTCGGTGGGCGGGGGGACCGCACTCCTACGTCAAGTTGCGGTCGGTCTCAAAACTGCTCCAATTGGTCCACCGTTTTTATGCTGTTAAACTGAAAAAAAAGGACTGGGTGTGTTTATACCACCCCAAAATGACCGTCTATACACTATACCTACACATATGACTGTCCAAACAGCTTAAAAACTAGATTTTTAAAAATAGGTGCCCTTTAATAAGCTACTAATAATTCAGCACATGCGACAGATCAAATGCGGCATTGAAGTTTTGAAGTTTAAACAAATCGTCTGGAAAGATATGTTGACCTTAAATTGAAAACACTTTCAATTGAAAAAAAAAAGTTGACCTACTGTAACTTGAACAATCATCATTCATCAGTTTCAGTACACAAAGTATTTGCAGAATGATTTATGCTAGTTTGTACTAGCAAGTTTTATGTGTATCCATTGGAGAGACAAAACACAGTGGACTGAATAAACTGAAAAAAGAAATGATTATTTTAAAATGTCTGAAACTAATCAAATGGAAATCAGATATGACTATAACCTTCTATGTGAAGCTGCTTTGACACAATCTACATTGTAAACGTGCTATAGAAATAAAGGTGAATTGAATTCAATATTGCTTTCAATTTGTGGTTCAACAGAAGCATTAAAAAGGCAAACTAATGTGATTGACATGCACAAAACTGAAGGGTGGACATTTTTGTCCACATCTGTATGTGTATATACACTCACCGGCCACTTTATTAGGTATACCTTACTTGTACCAGGTTGGAATTTCTTCTGCCTTCAGATCTGCCTTAATCCTTCATGGTATAGATTCAGCAAGGTACTGGAAATATTCCTCAGAGATTTTGGTCCATATTGACATGATAGCATCACACTGCTGCAGATTTGTTGGCTGCACATCTCCCGTTCCACCACATGACAAAGGTGCTCTATTGGATTGAGGTCTGGTGACTGTGGAGGCCATTTGAGTACAGTGAACTCATTGTCATGTTCAAGAAACCAGTCTGAGATGATTTGCACTTTATGACATGGTGTGTTATCCTGCTGGAAGTAGCCATCAGAAGATGGGGACACTGTGGTCATAAAGGGATATACATGGTCAGCAACAGTTGGGACTAATGGGCCCAAAGTGTGCCAAGAAAATATCCTCTGGACAATTACACACCAACTGGACACCCAGTATGTGTATAAAAATAATGCTGATATGATGTATGAAAAACAATCAGTAGTTGGCAAATATATTGAGTGGTTATGTTTGCAAGTCTGACTTTGAAAGAGTCAGTGCCTCACCAGCCACAAACCTCACCGCACCGCACGTCATGCGGCACTCATGTCTCATCACAAAGGGGCAAACAAAACTGACATTTAGCCTACAATCCTTGCACAACCTACACTTTTATCTGTTAGCTCTCTCTTTTAGTAGAACCCAATTTAAACATGAGATTTTTGAAAAATCTGAATTTATTGGGAACGGTCGGGTAGAAAACGAGGCAGGGCGGGCAGCGTGTGAACAAATGCTAAATATACAGCGAGAGCAGTCAGTGCGGAATAAAACCTGGCAGGAGCAGGACTAAAAATTCAGTCCCTCGCAGATCTCTACTTCACAGCACCACCCCCCAATCTGATCCTCCACCAACACCCACCGCTCTTAGTTTCTGTCATAATGTTGTGTTACGCCCTCGAGGCGAAACAAGAAAAAAAAAAGGAGGGGAAAGCCGAAGTCAAGTTTCAAAAGTTTATTTTAAGCCACTTTGACTAATTATTAGGCAAAACGCCTCGACAATTCGCACACCGCTGGTCTCCGTCCGAGCTTTAGCATCAAGTAATCGCTCCCCCAAACAGGAGCAGGACGTGGATATAAGAGCGCACACTTCCTCTCAGTTGTTCCCCATCCACCTGATTATTTCCCGCACTGCTGCAGCGCATCTGTAGAGGGAGCAAAACACACAGACACAACAGAAAAGCAGCAGCGCAGCAGCCGTCACAGTTGTCATAGCACTCGTAGCGGCCAGCGGCGCCCCAGTATTGAGAAATATATCAGAAGTTGTACTGGCAGTTAATTACAATGTTTCTGTACTGTAACATACAACATCAACCCAGACAATAGATCACTTCGAACTATTACAAATGTTCATAAAAGTCACTTTTTACAACTTTTCAAGGGTAAAGGTTGTCAGAAGGAAGATCAAGATCTCATAATGTGATTCAAAAGCATAAATAAACAGGAAGAAATAAAAACATGAATCACAAAATACACAAAACTGCTCCTTTACATATATATATTTTTAACAGTGTGGTCATTTGTGTAAACTAAAAGACCCTTTTTTCCAGCACAGCAAATTTGCCAGTGTACATTTTACACCACAGGTATTGAATTGAACACTTTTCTGGTGTCTATATGAATCCCACCAGCCAAGTGTCCAGGTTACACTTTAAAAAGTGTTGAATACAAACACCTCTGCAGTGTTAAATATTTTACATTTAGAGTGTAGAAGTGCACACCTCATTAAACATTTTAAACACCTGCAGGTCAAATTGTCCAGTGTACATATAACTCCAGAGGTGTTAAATTACTCTCTCTTCTGGTGTATATACACGAGTCAAACCAGCCCAGTGTACAAGTTACACTTTAAAAAGGGTTGAATATATACGCTTAAGCAGAGTATATTATTTTACACTACAGTGTTGTCCGTATTGACTCAGTCACCTCAAGTTCCCGTATGTGCAATTAACATTGATGAGCAGTCTGGAAAAGCAACACCAAAAACTGCACACTGTTGAAGTCACAATTTATCCCACATCAGTGTTAAAAGAGTAAATGTACACTTGGATTTTAACACTATAACACTACAGGGGCTTACGCCAGATATTTAACACCTCACAATTTGCTGTGTGCTAAAAATGTAATCTATCAGCCAGATGCCAGAATAATAGGTGAAAGCCCAGAAATATGCATATGAAATATGACAGTTTAGAAATATTTATTCGTACATACTTACTCAATGAAGTCACACTCAAATATCCCTAACTGGTGAGAAAACTGTAATTGTTGTGTCATTTAAGTGTGAAATTTCAATAGCATAAGCATAGAGAGAGAGAGAGAGAGAGATTTGATTTTACAAAAACTTTTAATTACAATTATTTAAACTAGGGCTGTCAAAATTAGCGCGTTAACGCACGCCGATAAATTTGAAATATTTAACATGTTAAAAAAATTAGCGCATTTAACGCAGTGGCAGTTTTTTTTATTTCCTGTTGTGGCCGACGTGTGTTCAGGGCCGGCGCGTCCATAGAGGCGGCCGACAAGGGCAGTAGAATAGTGAGCGAACCCCCCAGTCCTCACTTTAATCCGCGACACCTACCCCCTCCCTCCCGGTCCTCACATTCATCCGCGAACCGGTCACTTTCTTTTTCACTTTCGGGTTGAGGGCGGCGTGATCACCGTTCGCCTAGAGCACCTGTAAATGACCTATTTTTTCAATTTGTTTATTTTTCTGAAAGAACATAACAGGTTTAAATGGTGCTCAATTTATTGTTGATTTTATTTTGAAATTGTATGCTTTGTACTGAGGAACTTAAATTTTGAAACTTACGTCCACGTTGTTAGTTCCGGTAAAAAAGGTTCAGAAAATGTGCGCTAAAGAGCAGACGGAGATCGCTACTTTATGAAAGACAGAGAGTCTCTTTAAATGCTTTAGCACTCTCCGAAGAGGCACAAGGTTAGTGTTTGCAAAATATTATGTATATTGTGTGTTTTAGCCTTGTATGGAAGTACTTATAATATGATGGTGAGCAGCTAAGATTGCATTAAGCTAATACATGCACTATTGTACTAATGTTTTTTTTGTTGTTGTTGTATTCTGTTTAGCTCTTACGTTGGTGTTTGATTCAATAAATCATTAAAACCATCAGTTTAAGTCTTGACCATCTAGGACGCTACAGCACCAGTTCAGCTTGCTCCGGCCCTGCGTGTGTTTAATGAGCAAAGGAATATGGATAAAGGATAATATGGATAATATGGATCATGTAAATGTACTCAGTGAAAGTGCCAGATGATGTCGCAAGCTGTCAAAGACAGCCCATTCCTCTCTAAGTTGATTCCAAGCACCCTCAAATGTTTCATTAAGTTTGACGTGTTTCCCTCCTACACGCAACTTTTGTAAAGCGTCTGCTTCAGCTGCTGTATCAGAATCCTTGCTTGAGAAATACAGTCATACTTTAAGAACCGTAGTCCTGCGTGGTGATGATTTGAAGGGAGTGCGCTGTACTGCGCTCTCTCTCTCTCTTTCTCTGTCTGACTGTGTGTCTGCGTGTGTGCATGTGTGTTGTCACCTGATAATGTCAACAGACTGGACTGGCTAAATGTTAAGGAGGACTAAGCAAAATTGTTTCTACTTTATAATTAATGTTCTCAACTCGCAAAACAACTTTACAACGAGTACAATTGTTTGTATTCAATACTTTATTTTTTTTATTTTTTCTTCCAATTTCCATATTTGCAATGCCTGTATTTTGGATTTTTTGTAGTTCACTTAGAATCCAACATGGAAATAATTTTTGTTTGTTATTGGCATTGATTGTTTTAAAATTCAAATTCTGTGATAAATACGTCTTTTCGTGATTAATTATGATTAATCACAGACAAAAGTGTGATTAATTAGTTAATTTTTTTAATCAATTGACAGCCCTAATTTAAACATGTTATTTTTTCACATATATTATTATTTAGATCAGTTCATTTATAAAAAACAATTCTTCGTTGATTACAAAACGCAATCCAACATCACAACACCATTCACGTTAAAAACCAGTAATTGCATTTGTCAATGTATAGTAATTAAAATCAACAACAATTCTAGATTTACTCATGTTTTTAAAAATAGACACAACTATGCATATGCAAATGAAATATGACACAGTTTAGAAATGTTTAGTCTTACATTATTACTCAATTAAGTTACACTCAAATATCCCTAACTGGCGAGAAAGCTGTAACTGTTGTGTCATTTTAGTGTGAAATTTCAATAACATAATAAGCACTGAAAGAGAGAGAGAGAGAGAGAGAGTTTAATTTTGAGATTATTAAAGATTATTATTTAAGATTGTTAAATGTACAGTGTTTTCTGATCTATTATTATTTTTATTGCTATAAATGAATAATATGATATTTATGAATGATATGACATTGAATAATAATATGATATATTGAATAATATGATATATTAAATAATAATATGATATACTGAATAATAATATCATATATTGAATAATAATATGATATATTGGATAATAATATATGTATATATCTTTAATTATTTTTTTATTTTTTTTTACTTTTACTATTTACTGTGTTTACTGTGGGTTTTTTATTACATATGTATGTTATTTTATTTTTATTTAAACTTTATAACTGCTTTGGCAATACATTTGTAACATTTGTCATGCCAATAAAGCAACTATTGAATTGAATAGAGAGAGAGAGAGAGAGAGAGAGAGAGAGAGTTCCCTGGAAGAGAAGTTTACTCGGAAGTCTGAATTGCGCAATAAACTCTTGTCACGTTGTGTGGGAGTCTCAGTGTTTAAAAGGGAGAGTCAACCTCTGTTAGACACACACCTCACACACACACACTCCACACTCACCGGCTTCAATCTGCACCAGAACTCTTCAGGATGACGAAGTTGAGCGTTTCAGCCTTCATGCTTCTGATCTGCACGACTGCACTGCTGTGCACCGATGAGGGTAAGCAGATAATAACGTTCACTTTCTTACCTTTCTGTTCAATATTTCAGGCTTATCTTACAGTAAATCTCTCTCTCTGTCACTGCAGGTGAAGCTCTACCTCCTCCGCAGCGCTGTCAGTGCATTAAAACTCATTCACAACCACCAATCCATAAACGACAAGTACTTTCACTGAGGGCGATTCCTGCTGGATCAAACTGCAGAAATGAGGAGATCATGTAAGTGTGAAAATTACTAATTATTTAAAAACTAATACAAAATGTGCACTAAACAGCCTTAATTATTGCATTCTAAACAACAAAATAGTCAAGGTAGATGCTTAGATGCTATAAATGTGTCAAAACATCAGTCCTTTGACTGAAATTTCACAGGTACGCTCCAAAAAAAATGCGTTACGCTTTATAATAACAGTACATGATCAATGATGTGTTAATATGCATCGCTTTATTATGCACTAATGATGAGTTAATGTGTGCGCTAATAATGGATTAACTTTACAACATGACTCATGTGTGAATAACAGCTATCTTAATGACTTGTTAGTGCATGCTAGTTTGTTATGAACTTATTTATTTATTCATTCATTCATTCATTCATTCATTCATTCATTCATTTATTCATTTATTCATTTATTTATTTATTTATTTATTTATTTATTTATTTATTTATTTATTTATTCAGGGACAATGTACAACAAGACATGTTGTGCCATTTTACATCTGTAGTCCCTGGGCTGGAAACTAACAAATTTAGTAAACAAATTTAACAGTAAAAAAATACCACGTATACTTATAGTACAATACATACAATACATCATTGTCGATAAAACAAATCAAAGGTTGCATATTTGATTTTGTTTAAGCCATATTTTAGGAAGAGTTTTAATGAGTCTCTCTGATATGCACTGGTGTGTTTTATTCAATCTTTTTGCTGCTCTGACTGAAAAAACCGATCGTGCAAAAACAGTTCTCTTAAGTTTAACTGAATAATCACCTCTAACCGATGACCTAGTCTGTCTTATCTTGTCCTTGTAGACAATTTTACATTGTAAGATCATTAAATATCTTAAACATTAAACTCAGCAAGAAATAAAAAACTGCCTAACGTTAATAGTTTATGTTTTGCAATACAGTTACAATAATGAAAGTTCGTAATTGGTAACTCATGATTAGGGCCAGATGGAATCTGCACCGCAGAATTCTGCAGATTTTTAGCCCATCATTGATTCTGTTTATTTACTGGTGTAAATGTGTGTTAATTAATATTTATTCAGTTTTTAAATTGATTTCAGTAATATTATGGACTGTTATTAAAATATTCATTTGATTTTTTTACAATACAGTTTGTAAAGTACTATTTTCTGTCTTTTAGTAGAGATTTTATATGAGAGACTTGCTTTGTTTACAAAATAAAGTGGATCTAATTGGATTTGCATTGTAAACATTAAAAGTTAAACAGGTATTACTTTTATTTCATATATTAAGGTTTTAGTTATGATACTCCCGAAATCATTCCGCATAAATCCGCAGATTTTTAACGAAATACTCCGCAGAAAGAGCAAAAAATGTCCGCAGATTCTGTCTGGCCCTACTCATGTTATGTTAATGTATGTCATGACTTTACTTTAAGGGGCACATCATTAACGTTCACAGCAAAAAAATAAAAATAAAAATCGGTGTACATTTAACTCAATTTGAGTTTAACTTCACACTCCTTGGGTGTACAGATTACTCCCTCCATTCTGGAGTTAAAAATAACACTTTCTAAAGTACGTTACTCACAGAGTTCAATTTAACACCGTAAGAGTTGCATCAAACTGGAGCGTGTGTTGCTCTTGAAAGTTTTAATATATTAAATTAAATGCCAGCATAATTCATTTAGATTTGTTTGCTATTAAATAAAGTGAGTAATGTACAAATTTAACATATTAACACTTCCAAGAGCAACACACACTCCAGTACATATATACATGTATATAAGCTAATGAGTGCATATAGTGATGAAAATAATTTATTATATCTTATAATTTATTATATCATCAAGACTCGTAAAACATACTGGTTTGATCACTGTTTGTCCGAAAGAACCAGTTCGAGTAATAAAAAAACTGGACATCTCAGCACTAGTGGGAAATACACTGCATAATGGGGTAAAAAGCTTAACACTGAAAAAAAAACTCTTAAATATACGTTCTTTCACACTCGTGGATTAAAATGTACTCTGGTTTTAACACTGAACAACACCCGAAAAAAAAAAACACACTGTATATTTAACACTGTAATTTTTGCTGTGTATTCTTAACCACTCATGAACTTCTTATGCACGTCTGTATAGTGTGTTTTCACTGAATAACAATTTTGCTTAATGGATTTGTGTTCAGACAACCTGAACTCAGCATTTTTTACAGTGTACACTCATTTGCTGTTTGTACAAACTGTTTAAAATGAGCTGAAACAACACAATTCTTCAGGTTTTTTGGGACAACTTAATAGTTTTATGTTCAGTCAACTTAAATTTGTAAAAACATACAAGCTAAACTTAATTCCTTCACTTAATTCCCTAGATTGTGTGAAACCCAGCAATATTTTTGCGGTGTAGTTTATGAAATGTTGAAGATGTGACGCTACAAGAGTGCTTCGCCTCTGTTAATGAAGCTGTGTTACGCTGCTGAATGCTTGATTCTGATTGGTTATTGGTTATTTTCATATACTAAAGTAGTTCCGGCAAGTTTTAAGCAAAGTACAGCTCCAGATGTCACTATGCTGGATGATTTCAGATATTTCACAGCTACAACAGACAAAAAGCTCAACAGAAGGCTTTGAATCAGATGTGTGAGAAACTAGTGCCACACATAAGTGCAGTTTGAGGACAAAAACCTGACAAATGTCTAAGATACAACATCTAAACAGTGTGATAACTCTAGTATAAAAGGAATAACTGACTCCAGTCCATTGATTTATTAGAAAATAATGCACATTTTTCTAATAATTCAGTTGTCCTAATCACCCTAATGTTCATCAAAGTAGATGTTTAGATATTTCCTTTAAAGAGTTCAGAAAAATGTCTTGCCTTTGCACTATTGAGTTTTGTCACACTTTATTTTGATGGTCCGTTTGTTGAATTTAAGTTACATTACACTGTTGAATGTCAGTATCAACAGAAATAGACAATCTACTGATACTCAAATGGACCATCGAAATAAAGTGTTACCTTGAGTTTTATTCATCTGCTTGGATGTTCTGCTCTAAATACATTTTTGCGTTTCATGAAAGATGCAAAGTCATTGAAATTTAGCAAGACGTGAGGAAGCAAATGACTCTAACTGCACATTTAATGATGAAATCATTGTGACTTTTTGACCATTTGATGCAATGATGCAGTGTCATTCTGTCGATTTTAAACAATTGTACATTTGTTCTCAACAGTGCCATGTTGAAGAAAGGACAGATTTGTCTCAATCCTAAAGAGAAGTGGGTGATTTCCCTCAAGGAAAAGTAAGTTCTTGTTTAAGTTTAGTATTTTAGTGAATTTTCTGCATGACGTATGAAATCAGCAGATTACAACATTGAATTATTACTCAACAGCGCTACACTGATAAACACTTCCCTCCTCAATACACATAACTAAATGTGCAACACGCAATGAAAGCTACCGTTTCCATGTTAAAAGGAGTTTTCGTCCTAACAATCTGCGCCAGCGATGCACAAAATGCCTATTTTTAAACTCTTTAAAATCACCTCAGGTACTGATTATGGGCTTTAATCAGTGTTAAATGCTTCCAATGTGAGCTTAAATATCATTTACGTAACATTTAAGGTCTGTATAACATCTGTTTAAGCAAAAGGCAAAGTAGAGTTAGTGTGTTTTACATTAGAAAATGCGGTATAAATTCGTAACAAAATTTCACTGATTTCCTGAAATAAAATTTGACTCTAAAATGCTTTGCTTTTTTTTTTGTTTAGTTTAGTTTAGTTTATTTGTTTACAGGGTCAATGCACATTAATAAACATTACTGTAAAATGTGCCAGAATTAGCCAAGAATGGCTATTTTTCATCTGTAGACCCCTAACAGAATGTTAAAAAAGTCACACCTAAAATAGAAGCATACACAGCATAATAACATAAAATACATTATCATATATAAAATACAGTAAGAAGAGTAAAAAATGAGAAACAGATTGATGGCAGCAGAAGAAGACAAATGCCATGAATAAATAATACAGATAAGTGTCAGGAAATACAGCACTAATGCTGAGAACGCTGATTTGTCAATAACCAATTTTTAACATGAATCTGAAAAGAACGAAAAGTAAGTGATCTTCTAATTGTTGGTGGGATGGAGTTCCATTCCCTAGCCGCTTTCACTGAAAATACTGACTGACTAAATTTACTTTTTTTGAGAGGAATAATGCAATCCCCTCTTTCACCACCTCTATTAGTTCGGTGAGCAGTCGTTCTAACTTTCACAAACTGATTTAGTGGTGAAGTCGGGTTATGTAAAGTCTTAAACATTAAACCGATATGTACGTATTTAATTAAATTTTCCCAACTAAGCAAATTATATTTTTTTAATATTGAACAATGGTGAAATTGAACTGATTTCTTGTCAAGAGTTTTTAGGGCTTGTTTGTACAATGATTCGAGTGGCTTCAAAGTAGTGATGCTAGCTTGGGACCAAGTGGTTAAACAATAAGTGATATGAGATATGATCATGGAGTGATAATATGTTATCATGTTAATATGTTTATTGCAAAAAATTACAGAAATTCACTATAAAATAACGGATATTAAATTACAGAAATTTACTGTAAAATAACGGATATTAAATTACAGAAATTTACTGTAAAATAACGGGTATTAAATTACAAAAATTTACTGTAAAATAACGGATATTAAATTACAGAAATATACTGTAAAATAACGGATATTAAATGACAGAAATTTACCATAAAATAACGGATATTAAATTACAGAAATATACTGTAAAATAACGGATATTAAATGACAGAAATTTACCATAAAATAACGGATATTAAATTACAGAAATTTACCATAAATAACGGATATTGAATTACAGAAATTTAATGTAATATAACGGATATTAAATTACAGAAATTTACTGTAAAATAACGGATATTAAATTACAGAAATTTACTGTAAAAAAAATGGATATTAAATTACAGAAATTTACTGTAAAATAACGGATATTAAATTACAGAAATTTACTGTAAAATAACGGATATTAAATTACAGAAATTTACTGTTAAGTAACAGATATTAAATTACAGAAATTTACCGTAAAATAACGGCTATTAAATTACAGAAATGTACTGTAGAATAACAGATATTAAATTACAGAAATTTACTATAAAATAACGGATATTAAATTATAGAAATTTACCGTAAAATAACAGATATTAAATTACAGAAATTTACTGTAAAATAACTGATATTAAATTACAGAAATTTAAATTTAAGGTAATTTGTGTAATTTAATATCTATTATTTAAAAGGTATATTTCTGTAATTTAACGGTCGTTATTTTACGTTTTTTTTCCGACACCCCAGCTGCTCAAAATAAATCGTAAAATTACGGATATTTTTTTTTTTTACAGTTTATCAAACTGTATGAAAATGAATGTTTGAATTGTAACTCCAACAACAGTAGTCACTGTAATGTTAAATAATGTTAAACAGGTTTAACAGGTATTAATGAGATTAAAAGTCTTTAATATTTCCTTGCGATTGCAGTGGCTGGTATTTAAACGTTTCTTTGACGGTGCATTCGGTGCCCACAGCCAAATTGCTTGTCTCTGGAATCTTGTTGTGTCTTATATTGTTAGGACACAATGTAAGGCTGTGACATATAAGTAAACAAATGTAAATAAATTAATGTATTAAAAAATCAAGCATGAGAAAAAATAATCAAATCAGTATATATATATATATATAAAAGTGCTTAGTTTTAAGGATCAAGAGAGTTAGCTATGAGACAACCAGAAAGTGAAAGTCTATTTTTTGTCCAACTCAATAACGGCTATTAAATTACAGAAATATACTGTAGAATAACAGATATTAAATTACAGAAATTTACTGTAAAATAATGGATATTAAATTACAGAAATTTACTGTAAAATAACGGATATTAAATTACAGAAATTTACTGTAAAATAACGGCTATTAAATTACAGAAATTTACTGTAAAACAACGGATATTAAATTACAGAAATTTACTGTAAAATAAAGGATATTAAATTACAGAAATGTACTGTAAAATAACGGATATTAAATTACAGAAATTTAACATAAAATAACGGATATTAAATTACAAAAATTTAACATACAATAACGGATATTAAATTACAGAAATTTACTGTAAAATAACGGATATTAAATTACAGAAATTTACCATAAAATAACGGATATTAAATTACAGAAATTTACTGTAAAATAACAGATATTAAATTACAGAAATTTACCGTTAAATAATGGATATTAAATTACAGCTCAATACAAGCAAGCACTTCTTTTAGCCATAAATCCAAAGAATAAGGTGATGCATGCTTTCCCTTAAAGAGGACAAGACATTGTTTAATTATTATTTTATTGGTCTGCATGATTTGAATTGACTTGTAATAAACTGTAGTGTGGTTTGATCTTCAGGCACTAATATGTGTGTGTCTCTCTTCAGGTTTGAGGCTGAAAAATCAGCAGCAGCAGCAGCACCAACAGCACCAACATTCACAACAATAATAACCACTAATTAATATGACCGTTCCACGAGCGGCTGACGAAACTGCATTACTGTGATTGTATTTTTATCATCTCTGGGTGGTAAATGAAGAACCGAATGTGAACGCAACCTGCATTGTAGCTTGCTAACAGACCGTTATCACTGTGACTTTACCTGACCTTAGCGATATACTGTATATTTTTCATTATATTTATTGTTATTGTGCCACCGAGTTGTTCATCATGTGTTCAGATATATTTACATTGGTTTTATATTACGAGATCTGCTTGTATGAATAATAAAAATGTAAAAATAACATCAATACACTATCATCGTTGGTCTTTATTGCACATAATAAGCTAGATTGAACAAAGAAATTGTTGTTTTCAAGAAAATTGAAGTATTCTGGTCTCTTTTTTTTTGTTGTTGTTGGCTTAATTCCAGAGGTGGAAAGAGCACTGAAAAATCATACTCAATTAAAAGTACCATTACTTGCCTAAAAATGTAGTGCAAGTAGAGTAAAAGTGTCTGTTGTGAATATTACTCAAAGTATGAGTAAAAAGTAGACATTTTAGAAGTACTCAAGAGTAGTGAGTAGTGAGGATTACGCTGTAAAAAGCTGATGCATTTACATGTCATTTGTGGATGTGTGTAAACGTAACATTCTGTAGTGCGTTTAGTTATTGCCCAGCAGACACACAACGTCTTAAGACGTTAATATTAGGCGTTGGTGTAAATTAACTAATTACAAATACTCAGACTACTGTAATTGAGTCGTTTTTCCTCAGGAATAATAATTTACTGAGTAGTTTTAAAAATCTGGACTTTTACTTCCCCTTGAGTACATGTTTAGTGCAGTATCGGTACTTTTACTCCACTACTTTCCTTCTACCTGCAGTCACTACTTTATTTATTTCTTGTCTATGGTCATTGTCTAAAGTAGAAAGATCAGTCCTGTGATTCCTGTCCAATTAAATCACACATAGAAAGTAAATCACATCATACTGAACAACTTCAAGACATGGGCGCTTTATAAATGCAGCAAACCTTTGGAAACTGTCCAAGAAGATGTCCAAAATCTGTACACGCAATGACCCAGAGACTGATTATAGACTACATGTCACTGAAAATGATGGATGTCGACTGTATGATGACTGAAATCACCAAACAGCCTTAAACAATCACTAAATGGAACGAATGAAGAATGGAATGAAGGGCCAAATAAAAGGAAGGACCGAACAAGGAATGGAAGGAAGAATTGAAGAACCAAATAAATGAAGGAAGGATTCAAGGAAGGACTGAACAAACTAAGGAAGAAGGAACGAACGAAAGAATAAATAAAGGACCTAATGAAGAAAGGAACAAAAATATGAAAGAAAGAATGAGCGAACAAATGAAGGAAGGAAAGAAAGAAGGACCAAAGGAATGAAGGAACATTTTAAGGAAGGACTGAACAAATTAAGGAAGGAAAAAAGGAAGGAACGAACGAACGAAAGAATGAACAAAGGACCTAATGAAGGAAGGAACAAAACTGTGAACGAAAAAATGAGCGAACAAATGAAGGGAGGAAAGAAGAAAGGACCAACTGAATGTAGCAAGAATTCAAGGAAGGACTGAACAAATTAAGGAAGGAAGGAAGGAAGGAAAAAATAAACAAAGGACCTAATGAAGGAAGGAACAAAAATATTAAAGAAAGAATAAGTGAACAAATGAAGGGAGGAAAGAAGGAAGGACCAAACGAATGAAGGAAGAATTCAAGGAAGG
>CAIGQQ010030584.1:425810-439613 GCA_903798035.1 Danio albolineatus | reverse complement strand
TGTGGAGAATCTTTTATCAGTTATTTTTTTGTTTGGCTGCATGGAATGCGAAAGAAAGAAAGCAACAAAGAAAGAAAGAAAGAAAGAAAAAAGAAAAGGTCAATATTATCAGCTTCCTTATGAAACTATATTTGTATCTTGCAAAATAATTAGTAAGAAAATATGTACTAATCATTTTTAATAATTGAATTCTCTCTAGTGGGTGGCACGGTAGCTCAGTGGGTAGCATGGTCGCCTCACAGCAAGAAGGTCACCAGTTCGAGTCCCGGCTGGGCCAGTTGGCATTTCTGTGTGGAGTTTGCATGTTCTCTCCGTGGTCGTGTGAGTTTCCTCCAAGTCCTATGGTTTCCTCCACAGTCCAAAGTCCATGAGTGTGAGTGTGTATGGATGTTTCCCAGTGATGGGTTGCAGCTGGAGGGACATCCGCTGCGTAAAACATATGCTGGATAAGTTGGCGGTTCATTCCGCTGTGGCGACCCCGGATTAATAAAGGGACTGAGCAGAAAAGAAAATGAATGGATGAATGAATGAATAATATAAAAGTAATAACATTATAAAATGTAAATAATGGTGCTTAATGAGAATGCAATACACGGTAGAGTTAAATAAGTGGAATAAATGAGGTTGTAGGGATAGTACACATGAGGATTAGGGGCAACAAATAAAATAATAATAATATTAAAACCATCTCAAGATTGTTGCAAGATTTAAAATATTGAGAATAAACTCATTAAATTTGGAGTATTTGTACTATTTGTGGTATATTATACTCCAAACATGTATTTGGAGTATAAACTCGTTGTGTTTTGAGGAAAAAGTAGTTATTTAAAGAATATAATTACAGAATAAAAGTCTAAATACAAGGTTAATCACAATCAATAAAGTCATTACATTTCGAGAACAAGTAGTATTTCAAAACAAAAGGTGTTCAATTATGAGCAAAATATGATAAATAATAATGATGATAATAAAGTCTTTGTGTTTTGATTTGTTAAATTAAAAGAATAAAATTCTAAATAAAATGTTAATTAATAAAGTCATTTAAACATTTAGAAATAAACGTTGATACATTTTTTGGGGGGGGGGGACTTCGAGAATAAATTTCGATAATATAAATTCAACAAGTTTGATAATTAAGAGATGACAAAAATAAAATCAGAATGGGGTTCATATTATATAAACTGATTTTATTTATTATTTGGCTTTAAGTGTCGTAGCGATTCATATAGTTAAACATTTTATGAGTTAAAAAATCTAAACCATTCATTATTATAATATTGCAGCATTTATGCTTCACCACAAGCGCATCTACATTATAAATGTATGCAGACATTTACCGGTATTTTGCATTTTGTAAAAGCGTGGTTGCGTGACGTCATAACAAAGCGCCAGTCTAACGACTTCCCAAAACGCTTCTGCCGTTGTTGCTGCTTTAGTTTTTAGCGTATGTTTACTTTTTTGTGGTTCGTCGGTTAGTCGTCGCTTTCACGGACACCTTCAGCGGTGTACAAACACAGTACTCTCACTTTATCCGTCCCGTGGCGTTTGTCATGACATAAATATAGTGGTTTTTCGTTGTTTTCGGCAGATTATAGGGTATTTTATTTTCAGACATCCAAACAGATGGAGGACGAGCTTCATGTAAGCAGCTGTTCACCGGACGGTGGGTTTACTATGGTAAACGAGGCTCCGGTCGCGGATTTACTGGAGTTTCTGCACATTGAGGTGGAGCTCGAGCACGCGCGTGACGACAGAGAGGAGACCGCGCGCTCGGTAATATTTCACATTTTTTATCCCAAATTATATTTTTAGCTCGGTTGGAGGTTTACATTTTTTTTGTTGTGGCTGTAATTTTGACATCTCTAAAATACCCTTAAACGCATCTAGATTTCTTACACAGCCAGGCTTTATTATGGTGGTCTCTTACATACATAGTAATAATTTTATATACATTTTATAGAAGAAATATTATCAGACATAAAGTGAAAATGTTCTTGCTCTGTTAAACACCATTTGGCAAATATTTAAAAAGAAAGAAAAAAAATCAAAGGCGGGCTAATAATTCTGACTTCAACTGTATGTATACTTCATAATGTTTTATCTGTCATATAATTTATTACATTTCACATGACAAACAGCATAGACAATAAAGGCTATTTATTTAATTATTACAATCAGTAATTATTACACTCACAAATGTACATTTTCTTCATCATTAGCTAATTGCAGAATTTCTTTGTGATTTAAATTATTTAATTTCTACATTACAAAATGTTTACGATTAAAAAAAGTGTAATAAACTTTTTAACGACTTTGTAAATATTATATAATTTGATCATTTTGGCTCTGCAAGTTACTATTTAAAATTATTTTTATTATTATTATCTATCTATTTATTTATTTTCTTAATTTAATTTCCATTGTTCCTCTTTGTTTTACCATTTGATGTTGTCCAATGTCATGGTTAATAATATGATTACATTGTGAAGACGCATAATAAAAATAAATAAAATATTTAATAACGTTCCACTAATGTTAGTTTTTGGTTCCTGTTTTTTTTTTTTTTAAGGAGTGAGGAGTGTTTTCCCACTTTGAGAGAAAGTTGGTCATATATATTCACATGCAGAAGAATTAAAAATACATTAAGTTAAGTTACATTGAGACCATTATAAAAGAAGCTGCTATTATATCTGCTTTTATTCTGTGTGTCTCTTTTTATTTATTTTTTTGCTTCTACAGAAAAATGTGATGCGCAAACAGCGTAACTGGGAGAGAAGACTGGAGGTGAAAAAAAGCAGAAGGAAAGAGGAGAAACTGAGAAAGAAGCTCAACAGACAAGATAAAGGTGATTAATAATACCATTAATACGTCATCTGTCTTATTGCACTGTGCAGTTTTATCATTTAAAAGGGGACCTGTCATGCAAAAATAAATTTTACAAGGGTAAAAAGGGTAATAAAACAAGTAAGGCAGAAAAATATTCCTTCCTGGCTCTGTTAAACATCGCATGGAATGTATATAATTAATCACAGGAGGGCTAATAATTTTGACTTCAACTGTAAATAAATTAATTTATCATGAGACTTAACCTTAAACAGATGAACTGTGTGTTATATTATGTTCTGCTGCTGCTTTCTAGCTGATCTGTGGTCTGTCTTGCAGATGTGAATGACGTGCAGCTCAGCAAACGCGTCATTAAAGCCATCGCCAAAGAGAGACTGAAGGAGGCGCGAGCAGCAGGACTGCGTCTGTGTGTCGACCTCAGCATGACTGAACATCTCACACACAAGGTCAGATTCACATGCAGGATTTCGAGATACACATCCCTCCGTTAAAGGGCACCTATTATGCAAAAATCACTTTCATGAGGGATTTAAACACAGTTGTGTGGCAGCAGTGTGTGAGTATAACCAGCTACTAATGGTCAAGATGTATTAATTTCATTTGTTTATAATCAGACTTGATGAAAACAGTCTGCAGAAACACTTTGATTGACATTCTCGCTTTGTACGTGTCATCAGAGACGTAAAGCCACGCCCACCAGTGACCATCTGTCCCTCATTAGCATAGGATGTTAGTTTTGTTTGTAAATCTGTCACTATGCTGACACACAGGCATTTGTAGCTCCGCCCTCTTTTGAAAAGATCTCATTTGCATTTATAGCGACAGTCACCAATACGCCACAAATAGGGGCAAAAGCCAGGGCAGTTTCAAAGAGTTAGGGATGAATCCGATCCTGATACTTGGATCGGATATCAGTTCAATAGCGCATATTTTTGCTGGATCGGGTATCGGGCAACTGGTACCGATCCAGATCCGATCTTGCACGTGTGCTATATTCTGTGTGATTTATTAGCCAACAAAAGCCTTGAAGGTAGCCTGTTATAAGGCACTAGAAAGGTGTCATGCAGGCCTGCTATATCCTAAATGTTCTGAAGCCATTCTATAGTTTAATGTGAAGCACAGATGAAGATTCAAGTGCTTAAATTCATGTTCATTTCAGCGCTTCCCGCCGCTGCGCCTGTCAATCATTCATTCATTCACAATTCGAGCAGCGTGTCGCATTCATGACAACTTGAAAATCTTTCTCTAAGACTATTTGTTCTTGTTCATTTAAATAATCAGTGGAGAAATGCATTTAGTTTTGCATTTAATGGGTTCATATTGACCTGCAACATGGAGTTCATTGCTGTTTCTAAACCATGTGTGTCTGTTATCAGCAGATCGCATTCACAACACTGGAGTGGAGAGGGTTTTTATCTTTTCACTCACATAGGCCTACCTGAAAGATTAGAGAGGGTCAGTGGTGGAAAGAGTACTGAAAACTCATACTCAAGTTAAAGTACCATTACTTGCCCAAAAATGTTGTGCGAGTAGAGTAAAAGTATCTGTAGTAAATACTGTATTACTCAAAGTATGAGTAAAAAGACCTTTTAAAAGTACTCAAGAGTAGTGAGTATTACGCTGTAGTAATCGACTTTTTTAAAGAATGTAATGTTTACACATCCCTGCACAAACATGTGGTGTATTTAGGGATCTTCCTATTTTCGTTTGTTCCTTCCAACCTTCCTTCAATTATTTGTTTGTTCTCTCCTTCCTTCATTCATTCGTTTCTTCCCTCCTTCCTTCGTTCGCTCATTCGTTTGTTCATATATTTGTTCCTTCCTGCATTTGGTCCTTTTGTTCGTTCATTCGTTTGTTCCTTCCTTCCTTCCTTAGTTTGTTCAGTCCTTCCTTGAATTCTTCCTTCATTCGTTTGGTCCTTCCTTCTTTCCTTCCTTCATTTGTTGGCTCATTCTTTCTTTCATATTTTAGTTCCTTCATTAGGTCCTTTGTTCATTCGTTCCTTTTTTCCTTCCTTGAATCCTTCCTTCGTTTGTTTGGTCCTTCAATCCTTCCTTCCATTCCTTGTTCGGTCTTTCCTTTTGTTTGGCCCTTCCTTCCATTCTTCATTTGTTCCATTTAGTGATTGTTTAAGGCTGTTTGGTGATTTCAGTCATCATACAGTCGACATCCATCATTTTCAATGACATGCAGTCTATAAACAGTCTCTGGATCATTGCGAGTAAAGATTTCAGACATCATCTTGGACATTTTTAATGTTTCCCAAAGGTTTGCTGTATTTATAAAGCGCCCATGTCTTGAGGTTGTTCAGTATGATGTGATTTACTTTCTGTGTGTGATTTAACTGGACAGGAATCACAGGACTGATCTTTCTACTTTAGACAATGACCATAGACAAGAAAGAAATAAAGTAGTGACTGCAGGTTGAAGGAAAGTAGTGGAGTAAAAGTACTGATACAGCATTAAACATGTACTCACGGGAAAGTAAAAGTCCACATCTTTAAAACTGCTCAGTAAATTACAATTCCTGATAAAAACTAGTCAATTACACTAGTTTGAGTATTTGTAATTAGTTACTTTACACCACTGGAGAGGGTCAATAATATATTGGACAGATCCTCAACGCACTGATTTCTTCCCTTTATGCTGCTGTTTTGGAAGTGTCTATATACCGGAGGGCTGCGCGCTGTGTCTCATGATGCATCAAGCCTGGTCATTCATGCACCATCTGCGCAGATGCGACATGCGCCGCTCTGTAATTATCTAACAATAAGTTTGTTCTCTCATCCTTCCGACTGAGTTTATTCTTCCGAGGGTAGTACTTTAAGTGCTGCGAATAGTTTGTAAAGCCTGGCTCACTGTGGTCAAAGTAGTTGATTAAATTAATAAAAGTGAAACTGCAATATGGATTGTCATTAACAGACAATTATTTAGCCTAATATAGGCTACTCTGAAGCTGTGAATGTTTCACTGTCATTTTATTTATATTAATGTTTTATTTTACAGACCTGTTTGTCAGTTGGTGCGCTGAAGCATATACGGACCTTGTTTCACTTCACCTCAAATATTCTTGTTTATTTTGTAGCTAATTGACCAACAAAAATACACTAAAATAACCAACAAATTATACCTAACGAAATTGTTTTAAAAAGATCATTTTTAAGACAAAAAGATAATTCTCTTTCTCACTCATGGCTAGTAAAACTGGCCTCAGACGGTTTAGTTTAGTCTGCTTCAAACCTGCAGGTAAATATCAGGCTTTACTAAAAGGCTGGTTATTTTACAAGCGAATAGTGTCAATAGTGGTAGCCTAATACAGATTACAGAAAATCTTGATATTAAAAAAGAAAACACTGGACCACAACAGATTAGATCAATGTCATAACAGATGCTCAAATAATGTAGCCTAGTTTATAGCAAGCATCATGTTTTTAGTTAGATTGTGCCGTCTGTCATGTATAGTAGGCCTATAGGTGTGTTATTTTTACTAAAGAAGGTATGTTATTTGAGTTTATCTCCAGAACTATAGAAACTGCATTATGTTAAAAAAACAACAACAAAACAAACAAGAAACGGCACAGTATCGAGATCGGATCTGTGTCGGTCTATACTCAGAAGAAACTTCACCAGTTGGCGAAAGTGAAGAATTAAAAAAACCTCAGGAGAATTTAAAAAAGCTGCCCAGGATACGGCCTGGTCCAGGATTATGGAAATCTCGGGAATTATAAAAAACAGACTAACATAAGCGCAGATGCCATTCAGGTTTTGTCTTTTGGGTAGTGTTCCCGGCCTAAATGCAAAATACAAATTACTAAACACTATTTTGTATTTAAAATACGCATTTGAAACATTCGTATCATAAATACTGCCCTTCCCTGGATATGCTGTTTTTGGGATAATTATGTTATTGCTACATTGTGCGGCTTCTTTCACCTCATATGAAGCCTTGAAACAAGTTTTTTTTACATATTCCTTAAACAGCTTGCATTTCCTTATCAAACAGCCCTAGTAAAAATGTTACATGTCAGTAGGAATACTTTTATTGGTGTGTGAATAGTTGTACTAGAAATATACTTAACAAAAAATGTTCGTTTTCCGATAAAACTCTGATTGTTTTCATTAAGAGCAATTTTATTGGTGCTTTTATTTGATAGGAAATCAGTCGTCTTGCGGCTCAGATCAGACGCCTCTATGGATCCAATAAAAAGGCCTTGCAGCCGTTCCACATTTTCCTGACGGAGTTGCAAGAGGACAGTCTGCTGTATAGGGAGTGTGTTCGGATGAATGACGGCTTTATGCATTATTTGGTGAGAAGGGATTCTGTCTAATCCTGGTTTATATTAAATATTAAAATCAATTTCCAATTTCAGTTTATTTCTAAAGCTCAATCAAACACAACTAACGCTGACCAATGTGCTGTGATGTGTTTCCCAACCACGTTCCTGGAGCACCGCCATCTCTGCACATTTTACACGTCTCCAAATAAACCTAAATTCAGATCATCAGCTCATCAGCAGAGACTGAAAAACCTGCAAAGGGTCTAACAGACAAAGGAGACATCCAAAACATGCAGTGCTCCAGGAACGTGGTTGAGAAACACTGGATCTCATGTGGTTGAAGTGTGTCAGCAGTTCCTGCAAGACAAAGGTATTGACGCTATGGACTGGCCCACCCGTTCCAGAGACCTGAATACAATTGAGCAAATCTGGGACATCATGTCCCGCTCCATCCACCAACGCCATGTTGCACCACAGTCTGTCCAGGAGTTGGTCCAGGATAGGATTAGTCTAGGTCTAAGAGGAGTGAAATTTGCCAAATTTGAGAAACTCCTGATAGTAAGATTGACTGAAAGACTGAAACCATTCATTCATTCATTTTCTTTTCAGCTTAGTCCCTTTATTAATCAGGGGTCGCCACTGCGGAATGAACCGCCAACTTATCCAGCATATGTTTTACACAGCGGATGCCCTTCCAGCCACAACCCATCTCTGGGAAACATCCACACATTTTCATTCACACACATACACTACGGACAATTTAGCTTACCCAATTCACCTGTACTGCATGTCTTTGGACTGAGGGGGAAACCGGAGCACCCGGAGGAAACCCACGCAACCATGGGGAGAACATGCAAACTCCACACAGAAATGCCAACTGACCCAGCCGGGGCTCGAACCAGTGACCTTGCTATGAGGCGAACGTGCTACTTACTACGCCACCATGGCACCAGACTGAAACCAAATTAGAGCTTTATACCTGATACCCTCTACCTTCTCTAATCATGATAGAAGAACATGTTGTACAGTAATGAATTCTGCACTAAAAGTACTAGTACGCTAATACTGTAATTGTTGCTCTATGTCCTGCAGATTGATGTGACGGAGGAGAGCTGGTTTAGTCTGTTTCCCTCTGAAGATGTGATCTATTTAACTCCAGATGCAAGCGAAGGTTCGTATCATGCATATTTTATATTGCATTCAAAATGTATTTAAAGTATTTACTTTTTAATGCACACTCCTTATTTCTGTCACCGTCCTGCTACCAGTTGACATCACTTTTTAGCAATTAAATCCTAAAAAGTGGTGGGCCGTCATCGGCGTCAACGTGCTGCGTTAACAAGAGATTCTTATCGCGCCATAAAAAATTTCACCGTTAATCTATTCTCAAAGTTTAGTTGGGAGCTGGGTCTATTCTACGCAAGCTATGATGACTTTTACCTTGATAGTTTAGCGCAGATGTATACCTGGCTGAACTGCACTGTAGGTGGTGAGAACGAGTCTTCGAACCTGTGTGTGTTCCTACTTATGCCGGAATAGTTGGCGATTCATTCCGCAGTGGCAACCCCTGATAATAAGGGACTAAGCCAAATGAAAATGAATAAATGATAAAACATAATGATGAAACATATATTTTAGAAAACCTGTTGTCGCCTATAACGTAAAGAAAAATAAATATCCATTCGGCTGCAGTACCAAACATGACCACGAGATGAACTCCGGTTTCCATTGCTGACCATACAATGGCGCCCCCTATGTTTTGAAGAATATGAACTATATATTTTTTTCATACTTTTGACAATATTCGCAAAGTAGACATACAATTTATAAGTAGTATGGGACATTTGGTGGTATTAGATATGAATTTAGCCTGTAAAAAACATCTGAAATGTGAATTGCTGTAGCAAAGTAATGCTTCACGAATATAAAATCTGATTTGGAAACTAGAAATTTTAAGTTTTTGAATGATACATAGTTTGTCGTGATTGCTTTATGTTTAGACTACAATATTATAGTCTAAAAACAAATCCATGAATGGTCCAGGTTGTTGGGTGAGAGCAAATGTGTAAATGTATTCATCTTTTTATGTAACACAAAACAATGGTGCAATATGTATTCAGCAGTCTTAGACCTTTCCAATGATATAGTTTGTCATGATTGGATTAGGATTATAGGTTGGCATAGATTGATTTTTAAAGTCTAGATTAATCTCACTGTAATCTTGGAATTAATCTAGATTAATCTAATTCAGCATACGTTATTAAATTCCAGAACACCCTCAACAGTCCTTACTCCCTATCTTACTGAACTTACGTTTAGATTTAGCCAGTACTTTTAAATTTGACATGATGTCAGGCGCTCTGGCTCCCGGCAGACATTTGACTTTGGTGGCTGGTGTCTCTATTTGTACGTTCCGTACTATGGAGTCGCCAATCACAAGGGCACTTTCATCAGGTTTCTTAGTGGGTGCATCACTGAGGAGGCTAAACCTGTTTGATGTTGGAACGCACATACGGTGTTTTCTCCCACTTCTAGTTTCCCTCACGGTGACCCAGCCGTCTTTCTGCAAAGACGCAACAACCGGAGCCGAACAATGTGAATGGCTTGCTAGACTAGTCACATCCAAATCCTTATCTAGAGACCTAGGACTCTTACTATCCTCAATTAAAGTTTGGATGTGTGTTTCTATTTCTGAGATCTTCTCTGTCAGCCTAACTATTGCCACAGCGGAATGAACCGCCCACTTATCCAGCATATGTTTTATGCAGCAGATGCCCTTCCAGCTGCAACCCATCACTGGGAAACATCCATACACACTCTTTCACACACATACACTACGGACAATTTAGCCCACCCAATACACCTGTACCACATGTCTTTGGATTTGTGGCTGAAACCGGAGCACCCGGAGGAAACCCACATCAACATGTGGAGAACATGCAAACTCCACACAGAACTGCCAACTGACCCAGCCGAAGCTTGAACAAGTGTCCTTCTTGCTGTAAGGTGATCGTGCTACTCACTACGCCACCGTGACGCCCAATATTAAGCTTATTAAGTCCTAAAATTAAGATAAACAGTGTGATTGCTGCATTTATCAATGTTATTTTTAATGTCCCGTTAGCTCTAGAAAGCGTGGAGGACGATAAAATCTACATCCTCGGAGGCTTAGTGGATGAAACCATACAAAAGGTGAGGTTTCTGCTTGTGTTTCTATTTGAATTTATTATTAATAACTTAAAGATAGATTCTATAAACAGCTAAACTAAAGATCTCACTGCTGTTTTGAAGAAAATTAGCTACACGAAGGCCAAAGAGCTTGGTGTTCGTACAGCACGCCTGCCTATTGACGAGTACATGGTGAAGAAAGAGAACCCCAAAAACTTCCACTCCAAAATCCTGGCCATCAACCAAGGTAACGATCACTTTCTGTGAGCTTCACATACCTCAGTGTGTAACAATACAACAATAGTGCTTGATTCTGATTGGTTGTTGAGCATTCCAAGGTATGCGGATATTGTTAGATTAACTCACAGATCAAGTAGTTCCGGCAGGTTTTGAGCACATTACAGTGTTGTATCTCTACGCAATATCACATGAGTAGCACTGCGATATGGCTGTATATCAGCACTGGTGGAAGTGACGGCCATATCGCACTGCTACTCGTGTGATATTGCGTTTATACAACAGTTCGACGTCATAATCATGTAGCTAAAGTAGATCAGCTAAAGTAGCTAAAGATCAAACATGGAGGGTCTCAAAAACCCTTTTGTATGAGGAACTACTTTCTTCCGCCATTCATTTCCATCTGCAGCAGAAACCAGTATCACAAGCATCACTGTAGAGCTAGTGTTTGAAAGATTCTCTAGCATAATGTCTAAAGTGATGACAAAACAGCTGATTTTGCTCACATTTTAAGATTATAAGGCTGAACGACATGAAAGGCCATCAGTCTACAGAGATTTCCCAGTGTTTTATATGTTTATATTAGGTGAATACAAAAACAAAGTGTAAAAAAAATAAAAGATTCTAATAGTAAAACAAATGAGTCACTAAATATACTTGGGTGGCTGTTAATATACCTGGCAGGGTTCATACAGTCATGGAAAACCTGGAAAGGTCATGGAATTTTGACATGGTATTTTCCAGGCCTGGAAAAGTTTTGGAAAAACCCACAAAGTTTTGGAAGAATCATATAAAAAATAGATATCTGTGTACTTGAATATAGGTTACCAATCACATACTCTCATATTATAATGTTGTGTAAGCATTATCTAAGCCAATTTTACATAGATATAAATTTGAATTTGAACTAAATAGACTGTTGCATGTTTTACGATATGCTTTAATAAAGTTGAACTTGCATTGTTTTTATTTTACCACGTACAGTTGAAGTCAGAATGATTAGCCCCCGTTTATTTTTCCCCCAATTTCTGTTTAACTAAGAGCACATTTCTAAACAATAGTTTTAGTAACTCATCTCTGATCACTAATTTATTTTATCTTTGCCATGATGACAGTAAATAATATTTTACTAAATATTTTTCAAGACACTTCTGTACAGCTTGAAGTGACATTTGAAGGCTTAACTAGGTTAACTAGGCAGGTTAGGGTAATTAGGCAAGTTATTGTATAACGATGGTTTGTTCTGTAGACTATTGAAAAAAAAACAATTAGCTTAAAGGGGCTAAAAATTTTGACCTTTTAAAAGGGTTTACAAAAAATTAAAAACTGCTTTTATTCTCGCCAAAATAAAACAAATAAGACTTTCTCCAGAAGAAAAAATATTATCAGACATACTGTGGAAATTTCC
Organism: Danio albolineatus; assembly: GCA_903798035.1. Classification (NCBI taxonomy): domain Eukaryota; kingdom Metazoa; phylum Chordata; class Actinopteri; order Cypriniformes; family Danionidae; genus Danio; species Danio albolineatus. Next base: position 427,679 of record CAIGQQ010030584.1, on the reverse strand, counting down.
TTGCTCTGTTAAACATCATTTGGGAAATATTTGAAAGAGAAAGAAAAATTCAAAGGGGGGCTAATAATTCTGACTTTAACTAAATAGACATTGCATGAAACATTATGTTATGAAATTGTATGAGAAATTCTTGAAAAAATCATGGAAAAGTCATGGAATTTTAGTAGTAATAATGTGTATTGTAATGTGTTTAGTATATATATATATATATGTGTGTGTGTGTGTGTGTGTGTGTAATATAATGTATATGTATGTATTATTTTCTATTATTTTGATGTCTTTATTTTAGATATAGTACATGTATATATATTTTTTACATTTCTTTCTTTCTATTGTTTTAATGAGTTAAATTTTCTATATAGTACATGTATATTTTTACTATTTATTTTGTTCTTTAAATTAATTATTTTCTTTTATATATAGTTGAATATAAAATAATATAGTTGAAGTGAGAATTATTAGCCCTCCTGCATATACGGATAGATGATGTTTTCAGCACATTTCTAATCATAATAGTTTTAATAACTCATTTCTAATTACTGATTTATTTTATCTTTGTCATGATGACAGTAAATAATATTTGACTAGATATTCTTCAAGACTCTAGTATTCAGGGAATTAGGGAAGTCATTGTATAACGATGGTTTATTCTGTAGACTATTCAAAACTAATATTGCTTGAGGGGGCTAATAATGTTGACCTTAAAGTGGTCTTTAAAAAAATTTAAACTGCTTTTATTCTAGCTGAAATAAAACAAATCAGACTTTCTCCAGAAGAAAAAATATTATAGGAAATACTGTGAGAAATTCCTGAATCTGTTCAACATCTTTTAGGAAATAATTGAAAAATAAAAATTCACATGAGGGCGAATAATTCTGACTTTTACCATGTAGTGCATGTATATTTTTGTACTTTGTAATTTATTATTTATATAGTATAATATATATGCATTATATATGTATATTATATAAGCAAATATTGTATATCTAAATATTTGATACAATTAATACTATTTTTTCAAGATGAAGTTGAGCCATTGTTTTGTTTTTGTTTCTTTTAGAAATATATGTCTGGATTGTTGCTGTCGTTGTATCCTAAGTAAATATCAGTAACTCTCTGTATGCTGCTCTCTGTGTTTCAGTGTTTGATATCCTCCTGACGTTTCGGGACACCAGAGACTGGACTAAAGCTCTTACGGCAGGAATCCCTCCTGGAAAAGGTTTCGTTTTAGCAGCCGCAGCTCAACCTCCGGAGGAGACGTAGACATTCACAGGGTTTCATTTCACAGTGTTTATTAGTGTTATGAGCACATCTATATTAGATGGCGCCTCTTGGACTGATAACAGTCAGCAACTCTTTTGTATTACATCTAATTTATTTTAAAATTTTTGTCATTTTAGTTCTTCAGTCAGTGTATGAAATATACAATGCATATATAAACTACTCCGGCCTTCCTTTTATGCTATATTTCTTTTATTTGTTTTCATATTTTCTGACTATTGACGTTAAATATTTAGGTAGTTTTATTTTTATTATAACTTATTTACCCTAATTAAATTAATCTGAATTTAATTTTATATTTCTAGTGACCACGCTTGACTGATAATGTGTGTTTATTTGAGTATCTGACTGAGACACTCACAGACTTTCTATAATATAATATTCATTCATTCATTCATTTTCTTTTCGGCTCAGTCCCTTTATTAATCTGAGGTCGCCACAGCGGAATGAACCGCCAACTCATCCAGCACATGTTTTACGCAGCGGATGCCCTTCCAGCTGCAACCCATCTCTGGGAAACCTCCACACACTTATATTTACACTCATACACTATGGACAATTTAGCCTACCCAATCCACCTATACCACA
>CAIGQQ010030584.1:400053-410810 GCA_903798035.1 Danio albolineatus | reverse complement strand
TGTTTTGGTTAATTTCAAGGGATAGTTCACCCCAAAATAATAATTTTTTCGTTATTTACTCGTCCTCAAGTGATTTCAGATCTTTGAGTATCCTTTTTTCTGTAGAACACAAAAGGAGATATTTTGAAAAATGTCTGATTGAGGTAAAGGTTTCATATTCGCACAATTTGTGACATGCTCCCTATATTGTTTACCATGGTACTTTTAATATTCGGACAGAATCACATCTAAGTATGACTTCAAAACAACATTAGCACTATTTATTTGACTGTGAACAATGCTGTACTTTGTCATTGGGTGTTTTCTGACATATTATTAAGGAGAAAGTGAGAATGTTTGCAGCATTTTTCACAATATCTTTTGCTTTCAAAAAAAACTTAAAAATGTTTGCAATTTAAGTAAAAGATTAATAAATCAGAATTTTCAGTTTTGGGTGAGCTATACCTTAAAGCCATCTTCAAGGCTTATGTTAAGAGAAACTAGCCTTCGTCCATTTTCTGCCCTCTCTCCTTTTTTTAAAGGGGACTTTCTGTTTCCAATTTGGAAAGTCAGCCATCATAAATAATTATATGCTATTCACCATCTTTAGTGAATTTATGGACGTGGTTGCCAAGAGCTAACCACCAAAGTAGTGTGGCTTAATTTAGAAATGGAGAGGAAAAACATGAAGTCTGGCTGAATATTGGGTTTAGTTTTTCTGGAATGAGCGAGAGGATTCAGTTTCGGATGTGCGGCTTTCTCTACAGCTGTCTGAGTCACTGCTTAGTGTTTAGTTTGCTCTCAGATGCTGCTATACTCTGTTTTGTGTTTTTTATTATTGGGTCTTTAAACGGTGTGTGAGCACGTTCGCCTCACAGCAAGAAGGTCGCTGGTTCGATCCCCGGTTGGGGCAGGTCCCGGTTGGGCCAGTTGGCATTTCTGTGTGGAGTTTGCATGTTCTCCCCGTGGTTGCGTGGGTTTCCTCCGGGTGCTCCGGTTTCCCCCACAGTCCAAAGACATGTGGTACAGGTGAATTGGGTAAGCTAAATTGTCCATAGTGTATGTGTGTGAATGAGAATGTATGAATGTGTTTCCCAGAGATGGGTTGTGGCTGGAAGGGCATCCGCTGCGTAAAACAAATGCCGGATAAGTTGGCGGTTCATTCCGCTGTGGCGACCCCGGATTAATAAAGGGACTAAGCCGAAAAGAAAATGAATGAATGAATGAAACGGTGTGTGGCAAAACTTGAGTGACTTAGAAGTTTCAACATTTTAACCACTTGAAAAACAGGAACGTTGTCTTATACAGAATATAATGTCGGCACTGTCGCCTCACAGCTAGAAGATCGCTGGTTGGAGTCACAGCTGGGCCAGTTGGCATTTCTGTGTGGAGTTTGCATGTTCTACTCTGTGTTGGTGTGGGTTTCCTTCAGGTGCTCTGGTTCCCCCACTATTCAAAGACTTGCGGTACTAAATTAGTGTGTGTGTGTGTGTGTGAACGTGAGAGTGTATGGGTGTTTCCGATAACTGGGTTGTGGCTGGAAGGGTGCTGTATAAAGCATAAACGGAACTAGTGAGCAGTTCATTCCGCTGTTCATTCCCGAAATTATAGACTAAGCCGAAAGAAAATAAATGAATAATAATGTAGTAAAAAGTTACAATTTTGACAGTTTTTTTAAAATAATGTGTGTGTGTGTGTGTGTATGTTCCATCTTTATAAAATAAATAAATGAAAAATGAAATAAATAACATGTATAGATGTTGTGAAGTTATCCAGTGTTATTTATTTGCTAAAACTAAAAGCTTTATAATAAATGAGAAAGTTTTAACATTTAACTGAAATAAAAGTTCAAGTACTAAAATGATTACTACAAAAAAACTAAATAAAACTGTTTGAACCAAAAACGTAGCATAGCGGGTAGCACGTTCCCCTCACAGCAAGAAGGTCGCTGGTCGAGCCCCGGCTGGGTCAGTTTCGTTTCTGTGTGGAGTTTGCATGTTCTCCCTTTGGTCGTGTGGGTTTCCTTTGGGTGCTCCGGTTTCCCCCACAGTCCATGGACATGTGGTGTAGGTGAATTTGGTAAATTGTCCATAATGTATGTGTGTGAAGGAGTGTGTATGGATGTTTCCCAGCACTAAAATGTTTGTCTTTCCCAGATATGGGTTGCGGCTGCGTAAAACACATGCTGGATAAGTTGGCGGTTTATTCCGCTGTGCGACCCCAGATTAATAAAGGGACTAAGCCGAAAAGAAAATGAATGAATGAACCAAAAAGGGAAAAAAGATAAAAGTTTATAAAATTGATTTAAAACTTAAACTAGAAATGACTTATAAACTAATAGAAATAAAATAAGTTATAACAATAATAATAATAATATATAAAGTTAAAGTAAGCAAAATATCCAATAATTGATATTTAATTTTATTATTAATTTAAAAAAATTAATGAAAACCTAAAATATAAAATAAAAGTTGATGCATAATGTTAATTATCATTTATTCAATCATTTTCCTTCAACTTCGTCCCTTTATTTATCAGGGGTCGCCACATTGGAGTGAACCGCTAACTACTCCAGCATCTTTTACACTACGGATGCCCTTCAGCAAAACACCCATACACTTTCACATTCACACACACACACTTATACACTGCAGACATTTAGTTCATCCAATTCACTTATAGCGCATGTGTTTGGACTGTGAGGGAAACCCACGCCAACACGGGGAGAACATGCAAACTCCTCACAGAAATGCCAACTGACCCAGCCGACACTCAAACCAGCGACCTTCTTGCTGTGAGGTGACAGTGCTTACCACCGTGCCGCCTACTTAATGTTAATTAACACAATAATATTGTATTATATAATACTAAAACATTTTCTTAATTTTTTATTAATAGATTTTTGTGACAAATTACAGTAATAAAAAGACAAAAATAATTATACAAAATTATAAATGATATCACCCGAAGCACATACAATTCATTTTCATATTTTTTGAAATTCAAAGAGGGGTGTCACAGTGACTCAGTGGGTAGAACGATCGCCTCACAGCAAGAAGGTCACTGGTTCGAGCTTCGGCTGGGTCAGTTGGCTTTTCTGTGTGGAGTTTGCATGTTCTCCCCATGTTGACGTGGGTTTCCTCCGGGTTCTCCGGTTACCCATGTGGTACAGGTGAATTGGAAAGTTAAATTATCCGCTTTCTTTGTTTATCACGAAAACAGAGTATTGAGGGGAAAACCCAACGCTCAGTTAACCATTGAACACCGCACGCAGTTGATTTAAAGGGCACCTTTGATGAAAAATCTACTTTTTAAGCTGTTTGGACAGTCATATGTGTAGTTATAGTGTATAGACGGTCATTTTGGGGTGATATAAACACATCCAGTCCTTTTTTTTTTCAATTTAACAGCATAAAAACGGTGGACCAATTGGAGCAGTTTTGAGACCGACCGCAACTTGACGTAGGAGTGCGGTCCCCCCGCCCACCAAATTGATTGACAGCTGCGTATTAACATGTCTCCGTAGTAACGTGTATAATCATATCAACAAGACAGGACGTGCGCAAAACAACCAGGAATAAAAGATCTTTTCAGTTCGGGAAGGTCATCAATCACCATCAAATGTGATCAAAAGTGAGTTTAAGTTTAACGTGTTTAAAACAGTGCATGTTTGTAATGAACTACAGCCATTCACTTCAGCTTTACTTTATCACCACAGTCGTGTGTCAGCAAAAAAGACACTTCAATCTCGGATTGTTGACATTAAATCAGGTTTATTGTGTACATTAACATAACAGATATCCATACAGCAGTGGACATTAGCCCGTATCCTTTCACATTTGTTTGCAAAATCGCGCGCTGTCTGTGTGTGTGTGTGTGTGTGTGTGTGTGTGTGTGTGTGTGTGTGTGTGTGTGTGTGTGTGTGTGTGTGTGTGTGTGTGTGTGTGTGTGTGTGCGTGCGTGCGTGCGTGCGTGAACGAACTCTATAACTGCATTGTGTGTGACTCATCGTTGCAACTCCTTAACAAACACATTAAACAGTCTTTGGTAAAGTTCTTACTGTTGTATTTCTCACAAACGTAGTGAGATCTGCTTCCTTACATATGTTCTTGTTGTGTCTGTGTGTCTGACGCAGCCGAGGGCGGAGATTGAGGCACGCTGACGGGAACTGTGGGCGGGGAGAACTATTCTTAAAGGGCCAGTGCAAAATAAAACGGAAAAATTTGTTTAGAGCTATAATGGAACAACTTTAGGCAGCTATAATGAATAATCTGATGGGTATTTTGAGCTGAAACTTTACAGACAAATTCTGCTGACACAAAAGACTTATATTAAATATAAAAAAAGGGGTCATGTATGTGCCCTTTAAAAGCGAAAGAACAAAACCAGTACTCACCTGATGGGTTTACAGCGGCTGGTGTTTCCATATTGCCTAGGTGGAAATGCCGAAATGTGGAAATGACGCACAATACGAATAAATAGCCGCACGCAATCCTCTCCGGGGTGTCTCAAACGCGCAAAGGCATTCCTGTGTGTAGTTTGCATGTTCTCCCTGTGTTGGTGTGGGTTTTCTCCGGGTGCTCCGGTTTCCCCCACAAGTCCACCACATGCGCTGTAGGTAAATTGGAGAAACTAAAATTGGCCGTAATGTATGATTGTTAGAGATGTGCGGTTGGCGGTTACAGCCGCGGACTCCACGGATAAACCGCGTATCGGGCGGATGACGTGACGAAAAATAATATTTTAATTAAATTCGGGCGGGTGGCGGGCGGTTGTACCAAAAAATTGTACTGTACAGTTCGTTTCATTTAGGCTATTTATTTATTTTTGTCCCAAGTGCGCCGATCGGAGACGGAGTTCACTGCTGATATTCTGAGAGCTTTATAGGGTGCTTCTCATTTCTTATTTGTGCATTCTCGTTTCCTTTCCTTGCTTTCTTTCCTCGTGTCTTAGCTCCACCCCTCCGGGATGTGAGGGAAGGACGCAAGGAAAAGACTCAAGGACCGAAGAATCAAATCAAGTGAAAAGACACGTCCTCGTATCGTTTAGCGTCACTTCAAAGCGTTGTCAATTAATGCTGGATTTGGCTTGCACGTTTGGATTAACTACATGTCTACATTAAAGCCATTCTCTATTCTCTAATAATCAACAAAGAAACATTCATTTAATAATAAAAAGGAATAAGCCGTTCAAATAAAGAGCCCAATCAGCAGATGGCGGGCGGGTGCGGTCTTAAAAATTGGTCAAAAATGTTGGTGTGGATGGATGGCGGACGGATGATGAGTTTTGTGATGCGGATGAAATAAAAGCCCATCCGCACATCTCTAATGATTGTGAATGTGTGTATATGGGTGTTTCCCATTACTGGGTTGTGGCTGGAAGGGCATCCACTGCGTAAAACATATACTGGAATAACTAGTTGTTCAATCTGCTGTGGAGACCCCTGATAAATAAGAGACTAAGCTAGAAAGAGTGTGTTTTCTGCAGGTGGTTTGCTAAGCCCACTCACCTGTGTGTTTCCTCTGTGTTGTGTCGCAGTGATCTGGAGCCGGAATGGCTGGATGACGTCCAGAAGAACGGTGAGCTCTTCTATCTGGAGCTAAGTGATGGAGAAGAAGAGGCTCTACTGGCTCAGGTCTCCGCCAATCACTCCGCTGCCACCAATCACGTGCGCTTCAGCGAAAAGGAGGCGGAGATTATCACTGACGATGCAAAAAAGCAGTCAAACTCCACCAACAAATCTGAAGCGAAACTCAAAAAGCTGACGAAGATCTTGAGGCGGAAGCGGCGCCCGTCTCAGAGAAAAGCTGAGGGAAAAGACTCTTCCCAGCGTCCCGCGTCCATCCTGAAGAATCAGGCGGGACAGAGGCCTGGAGTGGTGGTTCAGCAGCAGCGTCTGAAGGATGTGTGTGTGTATCTGAACCCCAAACGCCTCAGCAGCGTCACGTCTTCATCTGCTGACAGGGGCGGCCTGCTGGAGGCTTTACTGGGGGTCGTTCACAGACCTGGAGGAAATACAGGGAAAAGAGGAGGGAAACTCATCATCCATGGACTCGTCCCTCACAGCCCTGCTAGCAAGTGTGCTGAGATTCTTATTGGTGAGAAAATAAGATGTATACCGTGTTTGTGTGTGAAGTTTCAGCTCAAAACAGCACACACATAATGTTTTATAACTCTCTGAAACAGCCCCTTTTAGGCTTTGATCCTAATTGTGCTGTTTTGGTGACTGCCACTTTAAATGCAAATCAGATTGTGCTCTTTTCAAAAGAGGGCGGAGCTATAAATGCCTGTGTGTCAGCAGATTCAAAAACAAGACTAACGTCCTATGCTAATAAGTGAAGGATGGTCCCTAGTGGGTGGGGCTTTACGTCTCTGATGACACGTACAAAGGGAGAATGTCAATCAAAGTGTTTCTGCTGTTTTTATCAAGTGTGATTGCAGAAAATATACTTAAAGAGCCCCTATTTTGCATTAAAAAGGTCATATTTTGGTTTTGGGTGGGTCTCCAGCAACCTTCTGATATGCATGCAAGGTCAAAAAACACTTTCGTTGTCTTATAACATGCATTTACTTTTACCTAATTATCCCAGCGACTCCCATATGAATCGTTCAGCTATTAAATTGTTCCCAAACCCCTCCTTAGCGCGATGCTAAACTGCGCTGATTGCTCCAATGACCCAGTCTGCTGTGATTGGTCGACTGTGTTCAGCGTGAGACATAGAGAAACGCCCAGCACAGCTTATCAACATGGTTGAAGTAGTCAGAGTGCTGGGTGTATGTGCGAGCCCAATGCAGGAGTGCATTAAAGCAGTGCAGTTAAACACCAGCATATGCTCTATTCTTAACCATGACACGTATTCATTATTAATGCACACAGTGGCTAAAGCTGAACTATTTTGAAACTTGACTGCCGCACGTGTGTAGGAACAGCTGACGGTGGACATAGCAACGACAAACGCCAGTGGATCGCGAGCTCACAAATGCATTTAAATCGATAAACAAAGCGGTATGTGTCGTGTTTTCAATGTGGCTTTGGACGCGATATGAGAATATAAGGAGATAACCAGATACAGGACAGGCGGTTACAAGTAACAAAACAAAATTAAACACATAATTTGCAAGCTAGAGAAAACAAGGAGGCGACCATTTTAATCGCGCTTACTTACACTTGTGAAATGGAGGAAGGAACTGATCCATCTGTACTGATAAGTTTCCTGTCAAGCTCTGCAAAGTGCCATACATCAATAGTCTTTTCTGATCCTTTTTTTAACAAACGGCCGACGAATACCCCGTTGTAAGCATGTAGATTTCTGAAGCACTCGTCAGAAAAATGACGGGAACCCAGCACAAGGCTGGGGCTATAATGCTGAGGTATTTTTGCACAAACAAACATCTCTGGGATCTGCTACAGTGTTTGTTTTCCTCTTCTTTCTACAGTGTTTGTCTTCCTCTTTTTCGTTCTACAGTGTTTGTGGTGGTTTCAATGTTCCTGGGTCTGCACGTGCAACAAATGGGCGGGGCTTGAGTTCCGTATCGACGTCATGCAGGCACGGCTAAAGACTCGTTATCGGAGCGATTCATTCGAACCACTATGAGTCGACTCTTTTATCGATGAATCAATAGTTTTGAACACTGTGCACTTTCAGATTTAAGCCTGAGCTGGATATTTCACTTCACTTAGAGCTGTGTTACACACTGCATGAAAAGTCATTTTCAAAAACCCATAATAGGGGATCTTTAAGGCGCAGTAGGTAGTGCTGTCTCGGCTGGGCCAGTTGGCGTTTCTGTGTGGAGTTTGCATGTTCTCCCTGCGTTCGTGTGGGTTTCTCCGGTTTCCCCCACAAGTCCAAAGACATACGGTACAGGTGAATTGGGTGGGCTAAATTGTCCGTAGTGTACGGGTGTGAATGAGTGTGTATGGATGTTTCCCAGAGATGGGTTGCAGCTGGAAGGGCATCCGCTGCGTAAAACATGTGCTGGATAAGTTGGCGGTTCATTCCGCTGTGGCGACCCCGGATTAATAAAGGAACTAAGCCGACAAGAAAATAAATAAATGAATGTTTATTTTAATATCATTACATAATACATAAACAATTTTTTAAACATAGCTAATAATTTTTTTTTTTTCCTAGGGAAATGTTCTATCATACGAAATATCGTTATGACAATACTCAACAACAGTAATGCAAATCGTATATTATTCCAGTATAGTGCAGCTGTACTGTTTAGTCAAGTTGTGGCTCTGTGTTGTGGTTAGTTTTACTCCTATTCCCACTCACATCTGCACATTTTTACGCCCGTAGCACATTCGGTAATGAAATCATACGACCGGAAGTCATAGGAAAAAAATAAAAAAGCAATTTCTTCAATTTCTCCGTGTTTACAGCGAATGTCTTTCTGTTGATGTATCAAAGCAGCAGTCAACGCGAACCGCAGTCGCTTTCTCTCCAAAGACACCAAAGAAATTCCAGACGGGTTACACTCTTCCACTCTCTTTACCCCAGCAGCTCTTTTTATGACCGTTTCTCAAACATACTAAAGCAATTAGAGCGTTTATCTGGAATAACCGAGCGAGATCTTCAAATGCAGAGTATGCAGATCTGCAGGTGGAGATGCTGTTTGATGTGCGTTTGTTTGTTTATCTAGAAATACAGTTTAGCAGAGCTAGCCTTCCACGCTCCAGAACTGCAGATGTTTATATGCAGTCGAAGTCAATTATTAGCCCTTGTTCAAATATCTCCCAAATGATGTTTCCTATAGTATTTTCCTTCTGGAGAAAGTCTTATTTGTTTTATTTCTGCTAGAGCAGAGATGCCCAAACTAGGCACTGCGGGCCAAAGTTGGCGCATGGTAACCTTTGATTTGGCCCGCCATCCTATCTGAGAAGAGAGGAAGAATGATGGTGATGGTTTCGAGATTTTCAATTCAAATCTAATGTAACCCTTTGTTTGTTTTATTGTTAAAAGCTAACTGAATGTTTCAATTAAATGGTGTAAGTGAATCCGATATGTGTGCATACTGTCACCCGACAGTGCAGACTTTGGTGAGCAAATCAAGTCAAAGGCAGATTCTGCTTGACTATTCAGCATTTAATCCCATGGTGTCATAAATGTGACTGTTTATGTTTTTATTGCTATAAGTTATCGTTTTAAAAGTTTTACTGCATTGGATATAAAGTAATGATTTCTATTTATTTTGAAATATTATTAAATTAATTAGGGCGCCACGGTGGCGCGTGAGTAGCACGTTCGCCTCACAGCAAGAAGGTCGCTGGTTCGATCCCCGGTCGGGGCAGGTCCCGGTTGGGCCAGTTGGCATTTCTGTGTGGAGTTTGCATGTTCTCCCCGTGGTTGCGTGGGTTTCCTCCGGGTGCTCCGGTTTCCCCCACAGTCCAAAGACATGCGGTACAGGTGAATTGGATAAGTTAAATTGTCCATAGTGTATGTGTGTGAATGAGAATGTATGAATGTGTTTCCCAGAGATGGGTTGTGGCTGGAAGGGCATCCGCTGCGTAAAAACAAATGCCGGATAAGTTGGCGGTTCATTTCGCTGTGGCGACCCCGGATTAATAAAGGGACTAAGCCAAAAAGAAAATGAATGAATGAATGAAATTAATTAGGAAACCTTAATGTAATAGTGAATGTGACTGAAAGCTTGGTATATTTACCTTCGGCCCACACCTCTCAATGATATTTGGTTTAGAGTAAAAGCAGTTTTAATTTTTTTTATTCAATATTATTAGCCCCCTTAAGTATTTACATAAACATTTATTTTTCATTGTCTACAGAACAAACCACTGCAATACAATGACTTGCCTAATCACCCAAACTTTAACCTAGTTAAGCCTTTAAATGTCACTTTAAGCTGTATAGAAGTGTCTTGAAAAATATCTAGTCTAATATTATTTACTGTCATCATAACAAAGATAAAAGAAATCAGTGATTAGAAATGAGTTATTAAAACTATTATGTTTAGAAATGTGTTGAATAAATCTTCTCTCCGTTAAACAGAAATTGGAGAAAATAATGTTCAGGGGGGCTAATAATTCTGACTTCACCTGTATTATCTGTCTTCTTTCTGTAGGTGATGCTCTGGTCGCTGTGGATGATGTGGAGGTCACATCAGAAAACATTGAGAGGGTTTTATCTTGCATACCAGGCCCCATGCAGGTAAGAATATCATCTAGATACCACCCAGAATCCCTGTTAAACAGCATAGCAACCTGTTAACACCTTGAAAACAGCATAGCCACTGGTTAGGGCTGGGCGATATGGCAAAAAAAAATCTAGTTTTTTTCATAAAGTTTGACCGATTTACGATTTCGATTTTTTTTATTTTTTTTTATTTTTTTTTATTGTGTAACTAGTCAAATTAAAACACTACAACAACATGACTGAAGTAACATTCTCTTTATAAGTAACTTGAAAAACCATCTGGTTAAGGAACATTGTATTTTTAATGGCCATGCCATACATAAATTGGTCAACAAGGTGTAAATAAATGTAAAACAAATTCACAAGTTAAATATCGTTGCAGAAGATATGAATGAAATAAAGTAAATATTGTGCAATTTGAATTAAACATTAAATACTTCTAAATACATAGTAAGAAAATAAACATTTTAACCAATGTAAACATTACATCAGTTTACTCAAAAAGTTAAGCAAATTTAAAACAGTAAAAAAAACAAAATTAATTAAATAACATCTGAATAACTGCGACTGTTTATATATATATATATATATGAATAACTGAATAACAATTTTAATGCTTGAATT
>CAIGQQ010030584.1:385029-399653 GCA_903798035.1 Danio albolineatus | reverse complement strand
TATATATATATATATATATATATATAGTACTAATTTTTGTTTGTTATCGGCATTGATTGTTTTATTTCTGAAATAAATACGGCTTTTCGTGATTAATCATGATTTATCACAGACAAAAGTGTGATCAATTAGTTAATTTTTTTAATCAATTGACAGCCCTACAAAGAACATAACTTTTCAGTTATATATTGATTATTGCTAATTTTTAAATAGATTATATAAATGCATAATCCCACAGTGTGTAGTAAAATGTGACATCTTATATTTATACCAGGTACTTCACAAATGTGGAAACCCTTCGAGATGCAAAGGCTGCAGTGTTGAAAGTAGATCAAGAGCTCAAGACCATGCCGCCATTGTCTGAGCCAGTAAAAAAGACTCCACGGATGGAAGACACAAGAAGCACCCTTGGCAGCATCTTCGATGAGATACTGGATGAGGGCATCACAGCAACAACACCTTCCGAGCACATCACCCCAGGGGCAATCTTTGAAATGAAGAGCTACCTCTGTGAGGTGACACTATTTCAATGTTTTATAATGCATGTGAAGCTGCTTTGACACAACCTACATTGTAAAAGCGCTATACAAATAAAGATGAATTGAATTGAATTGAATTGAGGCTCTGAAGGCTGGTATCGGTATCGTATCGGAAGTTAAAACGTTGTATCAGGACATCCCTAATAATGTGCATGATTTTACATAAAAGCATCCTTTCTTTTTTTCTGTCGTTGCCAGAGTGCAGAGAGAGGCCGTTTCCAGTGGACATGATGGTTTTGTTCCTGTGGTTTAGTGACTTTTAAGACCAGTCTCAACATCTAAAATCAACAACCTCCGAAGTCACGCTCACCTTATAATTTCATAACTCACCAGCACATTTTAAAACGTTGGCGAGCTTGTGTAAACCTCACAAGAGCTCAGTTCCTCAGCACTAATATCATAATAGCCTGCTCTGTCCTCTTTTTGTGCTACGGTGTAATTTGCTACGGGTTTTGGTCCTTTCATCACTCTCTCTTCTCCGCAGGGTAATGGCTCTTTTCCTGTGGCCTATAAAAACAAGAGTTACCGTAACCAGCGTCGCTCTGCGGAGAACAAACTCTGTCATTTCTACATTCCTCCTCTTTCAGAAACAGAGAGAACAAACGCAGCTTGAGAAGCGATCAAACGACAGACGCGCTTCCAGCTTTGGTTACAGAAGAACACATCAATATTGTCTGTGAGTGGTGCAAATCTCATAACCTTTTTCATTTTATTTAATTTAATGCCATGTCAGCAACCAAGGCTATTTTCATGGCATAAACATTTCAATAATAGATATACAATTAAAAATCAACAATCAAATGAATACATAAATTAAATAAGATTTTTTTTGTGTTAATACATGATAAAAATTCTAAAATCTTTTCTGGTGTCACTTTGTTAAAAATGTCCTTAAAAGAGTTCATTTCATAAAAAAGTCTTCTGGAGTCATTAAAAGCAGGACAGTCCAGTAAAATGTGTTTTATAGATAGAGGTATTTTGCAGTACAAACACTGCGTAGGGTTTTCACCTTGGAGCAAAAAACCATGTGTTAATCTTGTATGTTTAATACGACATCTAGTAAAAACCACTTGATCAAATCTAGTCTTAAAATGTCTTAAAATTCTGTATGAGATTTCAGGTTGGATTTCATATAATTTATTATTTTCAAATGTATTCCACTCTTCTTGCCACTTGTTTAAAATGTAAACATTGATAAAAGGTCTCATCTCTGATGGAGGAATTTGGCATTTGTTCACCACTTGCTTTAAAGCATCTTTGGCAGCTCGCTCATTTCCTGTAAGTCTGACATGTCCTGGAATCCAGCAAAAAATGACGTGATAAAACTGATTTTGTAATTGATGAACTTTAGTTAAAATATTATCAATCAAAGGATAATCATTCTTTGAAGATTTCATAGCTTGGAGGCATGATTTGGAGTCTGTGAAAATGATAGATTTCTTTTGTTGGACATTTTCTATATATTCCAATGCTAAAAGTAAGGCACGGGCTTCAGCTGTGAATATTGTGCATTCTTTAGGCAGGCTGATTCCATAATGTTGTTGCCCAGTTACCATTGCTGCTGCTACGCCATTTTCTGCCTTTGAACCATCTGTAAAGATAGGTGAGTGTTGGGAATATTGACTTCTAATATCCAAATACTGTTGCCTATATCTCATAACCTCAATATAATCTCATAATCTCAATAAGCTATGGCTGAAGTGAAATATTACTACCCCCTTTCACGCATACAGAACTTTCCAACAAATTATCGGCAATTTTCCTGAAAGGGATCATGTGTGAACAGCCCCTTTTTGAGAATACCGGTAAATTAGTTCCAGCAATTTTCCGGAAAGAGAAGTTGTAACATTACTGGTAATTTGCCGGAGTGCTGCTCTGTGTGAACGCAGAAGGAACATTGCTGGAAAGAGTGTGTTCATGATTAGAACACACTGACTTGAGACGTCTACTCCAGCCAATCAGAAAACTCAGACACATTCACATCCGCGCTGTTTATGAAAATAAAAGCCTCTGAATATTTTTCCAGACACATTTAGCTGCTAGATGTTAGTCAGAGAACATTTCTATGTTCATTATTAATGCCAACTGTGGAAAATATTATCAATAAAATGCTTATGATAAACCTGTTTGTTTACCTTCAGGCTGCATCAGTTGCTTGATGCGAGAGCACGTGAAGAAGTGCTCCGGTGAGTGCCAGCACACAAACAAATGTACATTTCGAATTTCTAAAGTGTTCTTCCATATGTTTTCATCGAAGCTGTTCACAACACTTCTCCATGCACAGAGTTTGTAACGTAGTCAAATGTGTAGACATTTAGCTGCAGTTCACACTTCTGCCTTTGGATGTCTCTGGGACAAAGCAGCTGCATGAACACTAAAGCTTTAAATAAAAGTGAATTGACCCCTTCTATGTTTACAAATACAAGCGCAGCCGTTTAGAGCTCATTTCTGGTTAATGATGACAGAATTTACCAGTATTTTGGAGTGGATGTGTGAACGGGTCTTTCCGGAAGTATTCCAGAACGTCCTTTCCATTGTGAACAGCACTTGTTTGAATGTACCGGTTAAGTTGTGCTAGAAATTTTTCGGATATTTACCAGTATCACTGTGTTAAAGAGGCTAAGGTCTGGTTTCTTGAACAAAGCAAAGTGATTTTTTGGTCAAAAATGCTTTAAAATATTTTAAATTAAACAAATACAAAATCAAAATGCTAATTATGAATCTGCTGATTGTGAGGTTGTTAACCAGTGGTAGGGCTGGGCGATTCTTTCGATTTTTCCGATTAATTCGAATTTACGTTTTAAGACGATTAAATTTTTTATTAAATCGAGGTATCGCAATTTTTTAAAATAAAAATATTAGGTACATTATAAGAGGCAATATTTTCCGACCACATGATGGCGCGCCTTGTGAGAGTACGGTGCTCCGTGAAGGAATGTAACAGAGAATGTAATGGAGATGGACGACTCTTCACCTCAGGATGACCTTGTGCCAAAGAAAGGTAGTAACGTTTCCTCTGTGGTTTGGAAACGGTTCGGATTTGAGAGGTCAGATGTCGAACAAACATTTGTCAAATGTAAAATATGCAGAAAGTCAGTTGCAACCGGCAGTGGCAGCACCACTAATTTATTCCAACATTTGCGACAAAGGCACCAAGCTGAATGGGAAGAATGCTCAAAGTTAAGAGATGAAAACAAGCTAGGTCCAAGTGCTAAAGATCCACCTAAAATTGCTAAACGCCAGATGTCATTAGCGGTATCATTTTCCAATTCTGTTCCATACGACAAAAAGGCGCCCCGATGGAAAGATATTACAGATGCTGAGGCGTTTCATATTGCTAAGGACATGGTTCCCATATACACCATCGAAAAGCCAGGATTCATAAAAATGCTACACACTGCTGATCCAAGATACAAGTTGCCGAGCCGCAAATATTTCAAAGACGTAGCTATTCCCCGAATGTACACTGAAACACGTGAAAAAGTACCGGAGCAGCTTGAAAATATATATATATATATATATATATATATATATATATATATATATATATATAGTATTATTACTGTAATAGTTTGTTGCAAAATAATAATTATCTCATTATATTGATGTGTCATTATATGACTTAGTCAAGACAGTCAGAATAGTCATTATTACAAGATTCATTATTACAAGAAATATCTTATTATTGAAAGTAAGTCATCACTTATTATTACAGAGAAAGTCTATTATAGTTTCACATTATGACACTATGATAAGATATATATCCTATATATTTTTATTTAATAGGAAAACTAGCCTTCTATACCATACAGTACATGTTGAATGTGGATCATCATAACCTGCGTCCAATCCCGGATCACTCACGGAAAGGGAGAGTATCAATAGTGTTAGAGATAACAAGTAAACCAAGACCCGCCCCAGGACTGACAAAAAGTGAAAGCAGCGAAGCGCGAGCAGAGAAGAGCCAGCGAGCGAGCGGAGAGAACTGATCGCAAGCGCGCTGCAGGCATGACCTCACTCGTGAGAGCATACATCGTGCGCACAGATGATGATGATGTGAAGATCTCCTGTGGTCGCGCTGGCCCTGAACACACGTCGGCCATAAAAGGAAATAAATAAACTGCCACTGCGTTAAATGCGTTAATTTTTTTTACGGTTTAAATATTTCAAATTAATCGGCGTGCGTTAACGCGCTAATTTTGACAGCTCTAGTTCTTTGGTTTTCAATTATATCATTTCATTAAAAGCCCAGCCATGAGGGACATTTAGCCTTTTGTCTTTCTGACCACTGGCTGAGCCAGAGGGATGCAAATGCTACGGCAGGGTCTCAACGACTCTGCCTTTGTCTTCAGGTGATACATTCAGGCCAAAGAAACCCCTTTTGTTGATTAACTCATGTGGCCAGGAGCTGGGCAGGTTTCTAACACCTATGTGCCGGTTATCATGCTGACTCCAATACTTAATTTGCATGCTTTGCTTAGCCATCTCCCCTCCTCCTAAGAAGACAATATTGACAGGACAACTTTGTCTCAATTCAGACTTGTGATAAAACGCGCAGACTGCAGACCTCCAGTAGGCTCTGTAGACGCATGGACTTCTTGAAGACGCTGTATGACTGCAGATTAACCAACACGTCTCAATAAAAGAATTCTGTTTGTTTCTAGTCTCCTGGACTGGGGTTTCTCTCTCTCTTTTCGCACATTTTTTATTTTTACAACAACACCCAGTCACAAACACATTTGTGCTTGCTAAAAGAAACAGTTACCAAGAAATCATAATAATGTGGTTGTGTAACCAGATTTATAATCTCATATCACTATGGGTGTCATTTTTGTTCATTACAATTTCTTCATCAGTCCAATGGTCATAAACAATAGCAATTCATGTTAAGTGTAAAACAATAGAATATTTGTTTTGCTATCTGCACTTGCAGCATCTTTTTAAAATGAATTTTGTCAATCAAATTTCCTGGTTTCTGTTGGTTGAGATTGATCGAGGGTATACAAGGTGACCTGTGTGATGGTTTGATTATTGAAGGTCACAGGCCCATGATCACCATTTCCTCTAGGGCACTGATCATCAACTGGCAGCTCGCGGTTTAATCCGGCCCGTGACTGGATTCCAAAATTGTGAGGATCAAAAAAAATATATTAAAGAAACTAAAAATAACAACAACTGAGTCTCCAGTCAGAATAACCACGATTTATGACTATATTTAGGCTACACTCCGACATGAGGACAGACTCAGAAAGACTATGCGGCGTTCACCATTTATTGTGTCAAACAGGTTTTAGCGTAAGTGAAGACCGAGTGGGGTGTAGGCGGAGTGCGCGCGACGTGTGTGGTGAAGAGCAAGGAGGGATGCAGTAGAGAGGGGTGCGCAACGTATTTGAGGAGCGGGAGGGAGACACACGATTTCTGGGAGATTATCATTGGTTTGCGGGCATCCGGGAGTCTCTATGCATTTGCAGGAGACTCACAGAACTTCCGGGAGACTTGGGACGTCTGCCTCAGGCTAAAAAAAGGAGGAAAAACAATCTGGCACAACTTAAATTAGCATGGTTAATAAATAAGCTGGAAACAGAACAAAACAGGTCACAAATAATGTTTGCACATCAAATGAAGCATTAGGTGGACTTGAATATAAATCACAATGCTGAAACGGGCTACTCACAGTGCTTAATCAATGGCTGAAGTTACATTTCCCCTTGTTGACTGAGCCTAATTGAGTTGAGGCAAAATATCTCTCACTCCTAGTGGTTGACTGTGGTATAGGTGATGGAGCCTGAATCAAATGCTTCAGTTTTGTAATGAAATGGAAAAAGTATAAACATTAAACATAATTTTACGCCAAAATTAGATTTTTATTTTCCTCTTGGAGGTCCGGCCCCCAAGGAGACTGTCTGGTAAAACTCTGGCCCTCTGACAAATATAGTTGATGACCCCTGCTCTAGGGTCAAACACCATCTCTTTTGTCTTACTGACAGTCAAAGCTAGACGTTATCATCAGACCAACTCGCAAATCTTCCAATCTCTGAAAAATATTCAGATAAATCTGTGTTGTGTGGACTGATTGTGTTAGGAAAAAGCTCCAACAGAGAATGTACTTCTTAAAGAAATTATTGTCTATTAATGTTGACAACTCTTTGCTGATCATGTTTTATAGTGCTTTTATTGAAAGTATTGCGACGGTTTGTGTAATCTGCTGGTATGGAAATGCTTCTGAGGCCCAGAAGAGGTCACTGGGGAAGGTGGTAACAACAGCCAGTAAGTTGTTGGGAATAAAACTAAAGAGTATTGATCTTATATACAAAGAAAGAGTACTAAATAAGGCTATCATGATTGTCAGTGGTGAAAGACATCCTTTATCAAACACCTTCCAATTGTTACCCTCAGGTCGTTGATACAGTGTTCCCAGGCGTGTAAGAAATAGGAAACAATTATCATTTATACCCCAAGCAATTAAGTTTTTTAATTCTTCCTCGCTCAGTTGATGGCTAGAAGATTGGGTATTTATTATAAATAGGTGCTTCTTGTTCTTAAATGATTTATTTATGTACATATATGCCAAATGTGAAGTGCCAGAAGTCTCTGTGAGTGTATGCTGCAAATGAAATTTCCCTACGGGGACAAATAAAGCGAACTAATTAACTAACTAACTGTTCTTATTCAGTAAGTCTAAGATGGCAGCATCATCTGAGAATTGAATAATGTAATAATTAGATTAAGAACGTCTGCATGCATCTGTGTACAAAGTGAACAAAAGCAGTGTGAATGGAGTCTTTAGTGTTCCTTCTTTTACAGACTGTTCTCCACTGCAGTGGTCTTGCTGGCATTTAGCTGTATTTTCCCTGATGGTGTGTGTGTGTGTTTGTGTTTTAGGTGAGGTTGACTCTGGAAACGGTGTGTCCGGCTGGTGTTTCTCCAGACTCCAGAGTTTCGGCGTCTCCTCAGGTCAGTCAGCTGGTGCGTCTGCTGTGGGGCGAAGACACGGTGGAGCTTCAGATGTCCATCGCTGACGTCCCGCACATCGCCATGTTCCTCTCGCTCAAACTGGACTCAGAGTCGCAGCAGGACGAGGTCAGTCTGTTTGAGGTTTCGTTTCTGTATTGCAGAATACAGATATAAATTATAAAGTGCAGTTATAGAAAAACTATGGTGATATTTACAGATGGATGTACTATGAACATTATATACAGGTTGCCTTAGTAATGAGCCCAGATTTACAATAAATGATTATACGTACAGGTTGATATTAATAATCAGAAGTGTGCAGATATAGAAACAATTAGATATGTATGTACGGTGGGTGTGTACATAATTACAAATGTACATGTACAGTGGGTATGTACGGTTCACATAAATGAATCAGTACAATGTAGGTTGCTTATTATTAACCAGAAGTGTGCAGATAGATAAACAATTACAAATGTATATGTACAGTGGGTATGTACAGTTCACATAAATGAATCAGTGCAATGAAAATGTGCAATTTTTAAATGTGCAAATGTTAAATAGTGCAGTGATTGTGAGGAGTATAAGTTATGAGGAGAGGTATGTGGGGGGTCAAAAGAGTCAATGGGGGGCAGAGTCTGACAGCTCTGGAGAAAAAGCTGTTCCTCAGTCTGCTGGTTTTTGTCCCAGGGAGCCTGAAGCGCCTGCCGGAATGCATGAGAGAAAACTGTGAGCAGGGTGAAAGGGGTCCTTGAGAATACTGCATGCTCCGCGCAGACAGTGGATGTCCTCAATAGCTAGAAATGGAGTCCCTGTGATACCTTGGGCAGTTTTCACCACCCGCTGCAGGGCCTTACGATCAGCAACAGAGCAGTCTCCATACCAGACTGTAACACAGTTGGTCAGGATGCTCTATATTGTGCAGCGGTAGAAGTTCACCAAGACGGCTGATGACAGCTGGTTCTTCTTAAGTGGCCTTAAGAAAAATAGGCACTGGTGAGCCTTCTTGACCAGACTGGAGGTGTTGGTGGTCCAGGAGAGGTCCCTTTAGAAAAAGTGAAGTGAAATCAAATCTAACCATATTGATTTTGTTAGATTATTATATTTGATTAGAGCCCTGCACGGGCCTTAAATCTAAGCCCGAGCCCGACCCTGGCCCGAGACGCACAGACTGAAGCCCGGCCCGTGTCCGACAGATTATCAAAATTTTCAGCCCGAGTCCGGCCCGAAGCCTGTTTTTTTCCCCCGCCAAACATCTTAGCCTAAGCAGCCATTAAAATAGACCAGATTTGTATATTTTTCGTTTCCTTTTTTTATCAGAATGATTTAGAGAAATTATTGGAGTTTTTTTGTTTGTTTTTTTTACGAAAAAACTTTGATGATGGAGGAGAGACCTGTGGTGGCTGTTTCAAGTTATCTAGAGCTGTATGAAAAGCGCACCGCGCTTCTTTTCCTCTTGTCAACATAAAGGCAGTATAGGGGTGCGCCTCGCGCTTTTGGAACGGACAGGTGCGCTCGGAGTGATCAGCCCCTGATGTGCAAACATATTTGTTAATTCGCGGGACGGTAACGCGTGCCAACAACACGTTTGCCAAAGAAGCAAAGAATATTGCAGATTGACACAGACGAGTTGCCAAACCTGCGCTGATGCTGATCGCCTCCGTCCTGGATATGCGTCATAAACTCAACAATTAGGCTATAGTTTTAATAAATTAGCGTACAACTAACAAACCAACATTTTTCCATTTAGAAAATTACAGTTATTAATAGTTCTTATATAACATACATTTTTACAATAGCCTGCATACATGAACCGCGAGTGAGACGGAGGAAAGAAGTCATAATCATAAGACATAATCTTTAAACTAATGACTTATGTTAAAAATGTTGACAGGGGTTTTGTAATATAATATTAACAGCAGAGCATTAATTAAATGCATATTTAATGCGACCAATTCGAGGTAGCCTGATATTTTTATTTTATGGAAGAAAAGAACATGATTGGACAAACAGCATATGCCGCTTCTTAAAAAGGATTCAGTCAGTGTTTTCCTTTTGTAATCTAAATATTATTTAAATGAAAAATAACTAGGACAGAACGATCTATTTTATTCTTTTTATTTAGTTTATTCTATTAGTTTAGTTTATTTATTTCTATGTTGTTGGAAACACTGCAGGTGCGTGAAGATGCTCTGTTATGTTCTGCTTTGATTTGTTCTGTAAACAAATCAGTATTTTAAAATGCAATATTTAATATGTCAGACACAAAATAGACACGTCAATTTTTTTTTCAATAAATAATAATTTAATATAAATCTAACCAGTTAACAATCCAGTTTGTGTTTTGGCATTGTAGACGCATTAGCGGGGGTTTTTTTTTTAAGCACTTCACTCAGATGTTATTCGTTCTTCAATTTTATTTAGAAAATAACTGACCAACAAAACTTATTAGACTATAGACAAACTATACGAAATTTGTTTTTAAAATATAATTTTTTTCTAGCAGAAATTTTTTTAATTATATTTTTGATTAGATCCCGTCTACTGCTCAACTGTGCGGTGGATGATTTTCGGTCAGTGCAAAGTGTAAGGATTTCATTAATGCTTCACTAATGGTTGTAGCATATCACAATCTTCTGACATATATTTGCAATTTTTTAAGATGCCATAATTATAAAGATTATGTCTTATATAAGAAATAAAAAAGGAAACGAATTATGTCATAATAAATGCCCTTAAATAATGTAGCCTTTGCTTTGACAGTATAAGCATATGAGTTTCTTTAGATGATGCGGGGGAAGGAGGCGGGGCAGTGCTGGATTTGTGCGTACCGCAGGCCCCTTGGACATAAATGTTGTGCATTGTGCATAACCAATTAGCTCGTCATTTAAAGTTGTCACTATTTGAAAAGTTGACCAGACCTTTCCTCTTTCGTTTTTCACAGTTTCACGTGGTTAGAAATCTCTATAGACAAGGCACCACTGGCGCCTCCGGACGGACGGCGCGCATTAGATGTCATTAAACTTTTTTTGACGTTTGATTATGGAGCAGGCCCGAAGCCCGATATGCGCGCTAGCTAAGACGTGAAAATAGGCCCGAAGCCCGGCCCGAGGGGCACAAAAAAGTCGGGTCCCGACGGGCTCGGGCTCAAATGCAGGGCTCTATATTTGATTGCTAGTTTTGTGGTGAACAATTCATCTGTGCAGGTCATTTAGACAAAAGCAGTAGTTTTCCCTAAATGCACTTCCTGTTAAATTCTCAGGCCCTGTTTACACTAATACATTTGAACTTTTAAATGCACAAGTTCTGCTACGGTTACGCCATCCGTATACACTACGCCGGAGTTTTCGAGCGCCTAAAACAGAGCGTTTTGAAAATGCTGAAGAGGCCGTTTTCATTTTAAATCGCTGCTGCTCCGTGTCAGTGTGGATGGGAAAATCAGAGGCATCTGAAAACGAAGGCAGGGCTGCAGACATTCAACATCTGATTGGGGCTTTTCCCTCAATATTAAGTAGCCTACACACAGTTCAGTCCTGCATCTTCTCCTTGTAAGTTCAAACTTCGCTAGTTTAATATGGAAAACAAACTCCCGAGGACACGTCGGGTAAGTCTTCAGGGAACATTGCTACTTTATAACCTCATTCACATCACCCTGGCTATATTGTTTCAATATCTTAGCAATAAAATGAAAACATGATATAAGGAACTGCCTATGCTCATTTTGATATTAACAACTTAACAGACACCAAATAAGTTGAGGCGTCGTGTAGCTGCAAATTTATCATCTTCACTGTATGTATATTTATAACAAAACGAAGCCTATAACGAGGGCCAGACCTAATCTGCGGACATTTTTTGCTATTTGTGCGGAGTATTTCGTTAAAAATCTGCGGATTTATGCGGAATGATTTTGTGAGTATCACAACTAAAACCTTAATATGTGAAATAATAAGTAATATCTTATTAACTTTTATTTAATGTTTACAATACAAATTCAATTAGATCCACTTTATTTGGTCAACAAAGTAAGTCTATCATATAAAATATCTACTAAAATATTACTCTACAAACTGTATTGTAAATAAATCCTATTCATATTTTAATGTTAGTCAATATTATTGCTGAAATAAATTTAAAAACTGAATAAATATAAATTTATACACATTTACTTAAGTAAATAAACAGTATCAATGATGGGCTAAAAATCAGCAGAATTCTGCATGCGCAAATTCCGTGTGGGCCTGCCTAGAACATAACTACCCTCTTTCATTTTCATTGAAACTACGAAACACACCCTCCTTTTTTCTGAAAATCAGTTTAATAATCAATAATGGCCATTATAAAAGTATCATGTACAACAAGTTTATACATTATAGGAAATAAAGGCAAGCAATAAGTCAAATATGCAGACTCAGTGTATGTGGTTACATTAATTAATATATTAACCTATTTTTGCGCTCAGCCCAAAACACGTTACCTGAGAACAAGAAATAGATTCAAAGACCAAAGTCGGGGAATATCGTTAGATATAGACAAGATGAATTAAATATCATGTTTAACAAATATAGTGAGATTAGATCCAGCGGTAGATCCTTGATGAACAGTGCGACGTGCACAGCTCCTAGTGAAGTTTCATAAACTAATTTCAAGAGGAGCACGTGATATGATTGAGCACGCCTGGCTGCTCATCTGTAATCAGCAATAATCCAATCAGAGCGATCCAAGTTTACTATAAACGGATCATTTTTCCCTACTGCTCTATCTTTACTTCGGAAGAATCCCCACTTCCACCCCATCTCCTCCTTTTTTTCTCCCTTTTCTAAGCGGGAGCTTTCGAGACCTACCTGATCTCGGATCCCCTTATATGCTTATTGACTGGGCAGGAGCCTTGGGCTCAAGTATCTCCGAGCTCAGGGTTCTCTCCTGGGACAGCATGCCAAACCTGCTATAAACGCTAAGCTTATCTAAAAGCCCGTGCACACTAGATGTTCTTTGCTCATGTTTTCCGTCGACTTTTAACGCTTCGTGACTAAATAAAGGGTGTCAATGTGATTGTGCACACCAACGTGCAAAACGCCAGGCGTAAAAGCGTCATTTAAAAAGAAACGCCTCATGCTCGTTTTTTAGTTTTGACGTGCCGCGTCAACCATCTCCACCAATCAGATTGGCTCTTTTGTTCATGTGTACGGAGCCGCTGAAATTACAGTTAACACCCCTTGGAGGAGCTCAAGCACAAAACTGTCAATGCGAGCGCACATTGAAGAAGATGCCCAGAGGCGATATGAACGTGGAGCTGCTTATTGCACTGGTGAACAATAATCATTTCTTCATCGCTAGAGCTGCTAATTGAACCATCCATGCTTTGCCGATTGCCAACAACAAGCGTATCAACTTTCTCTTTTCTTCTTCTGTGTCACAAGCGGATGTCAGAAGCTTGGCGCCACCCTGTGCGCCATCTAACGTCAAGGAGTGTTTTTTTGCATGCTCTTCTGCTCGACGCCAGAGAAAACCGCTTGAACTTGAATGTGGAAACCCGTCTCAAAAAACACTGACGATAAACGCAAATGAAAAGCGTCCCGGTGTGTACGAGCCTTAAGTGTGATCTCTTGAATTGCTGCAGTGCATGCCAGAGTGTGTGTTTGGTCACATGATGTGTGTTTTCAGTGGTGTAGTGTTGATGGAGAATTGTTCAGAAATGCTGGGTGAAACCCCAATGTGGACACGGATCGCTTTCATTCTGAAACGCCATATTAAAACTAAAACATATTTATGTAAGCAGGACCTTAGATTAGGGCTCAATCCTAATTCTACCCCTTAGCCCTTCCCCTTCCCCCTCGTTTTGTGTATTCACGTGAAGGGGTAGAGGTGTCTCAATTCTCTTTAGCATAAAGTTGTAGGCTATGGGGAAGGGCTAGATACCCCCTGAAACTGAGATTTGTCAAGACCACACTCAAAACCAAGGGGTTAGAAAATTTCCCAGAATACACCAGCTACAACAGCAGCATGGCTGCACACGGGAAGTCAGGAGATGCACAAATTCGTAGGTTTTTTTTGTCATTATTATGGATTTCTACAACAAGCAAGCACATATTTAATACATTCATAACCACGTTCATGTTTGACCGTCATGCTTTAAACAACCGGTAAAACAAAAACAGCTAAATTTCGCTGCCAGTAATCCCTAATAATAAGTCCTGTACAGCAGTCCCACAACATTCAGCTGACTCAAATACCCTGTCAGAAAAGTCTAGTGGCTGGGAATGAGCTTTTACAGTGTCTGCTATAATGTTAATGTTGTTTTCAGGTGTTTACATAGTTGAATATGGCCACGGTGTAAATGCACAGTACAGTTACGATCTTATTGCCACAATAGATCATTATGATAACATAAAATCGTTGCTTTCAGTGATTTCTTGAAGATAAATATAGAATAACGTAACTGGAGTAACTACAGCAGTCGCGATCATCGATCTCATATGAAGGTGCTGTAGTGCCAATTTCTTAGGGGTACATTTTGAAGCCCTTACCTTTACACTCTGTTTCATTGGCCAAGGAGAAGGGGTAGGGGTACTAAAATAGAATTGGGATTGGGCCTAGGTCTGTCTGAGGTATTGGGCGTGGCTAACATACTTAACCACGCCCCTCCAGCCGTCAATTTAGACGCCAAACAGAAATAGTGAGCAGGAGGAGTCAGTTAGGTTCTAATAACTCTCCCCAAACACTTTCCCAGATCTTTCTGAATGAAACGCCAACTTTACTACATTCAATTAGCTTGCAGTAGAAAGAACAAGCCACGCCCACTGTTTTCTCATTTAATATTCTATCACAATACGAAAAAAAAAACAGTCGCAGCTTCCAGTTCATGCTGACTTAAAATAAAAAAGCTCAATATATCCCACAAACCATTTCAAGTAAAACATGGCATCCGCTGTGTAAAACATATGCTGGATGAGTTGGCGGTTCGTTGCGCTGTGGCGACCCCATGAGGAATAAAGGGACTAAGCAGAAGGAATTAATGAAAATGAACACGTGACTACTACGGATGTCATTTCAGCTTATGACAAATGGGCAGAGCTAAAACAGCTGTGTGTGTGTGTGTGTGTGTGTGTGTGTGTGTGTGTGTGTGTGTGT
>CAIGQQ010030584.1:374551-385019 GCA_903798035.1 Danio albolineatus | reverse complement strand
GTGTGTGTGTGTGTGTGTGTGTGTGTGTGTGTGTGTGTGTGTGTGTGATGTTTAATGCGTTTGCATGATTTCACCGTCCTGAAGAGTTTCCCTCATTAAATCTGTCAGGACGGAGCTTGAATGGCTCTGCTGTGTTTATAGCAGTTTGAGTGTGACATGAGGTAACTGGAGAATTAAGAGAGAAAGACGTTCGCTTTCAACTGGCTGAATAACTCACATTCCCATCAGAAAGAAAGAAACACTCCTCAGCACTGCGGAAACCTTTTCAATTATCAGTTCATGAAGAAAGAGGAGAGGAGGAAAAGTTTAAAGCTTATAAATGATGGGGATTTTCCTATTTTTGGCTCAGTGGTTAGCACTGTCACCTCACATAAAGAAGATCGCTGGTTCGAGTCCCGGCTGGGCCAGTTTGCATTTCTGTGTGGAGTTTGCATACTCTCCCGGTGTTCGCGTAGGCTTCCTCCTGGTGCTCCTGTTTCCCCCACAGTCCAAACACAAGTGCTGTAGGTGAATTGAATAAGCTAAATTGCCTGTAGTGTATGACTGTGTGTGAATGTAAGAGTGTACGGGTGTTTCCCAGTACTGGGTTGCAGCTTGAAGGGCATCCACTGCATAAAACATGCTGGGATAGTTAGTGGTTCATTCCGCTGTGGTAATCCCAGATAAATAAGGGACTAAGCCAAAGGAAAATGATTGAATGTTTACAGAATGATGTTTTTCTGATCTCTTATGTCTGTGGTTGGCTGTTTTGCAAAATATTAACAGATGTGTCAATATAATCTGAACATCTTTTACATTCTCTGTAAAATAGCGTTGTTTTTCTGCAGATGTCGCATGCATTACACTGGAATTGCTCAAATAGGGTTCACTTTTATTTCTGTAGTGCTTTATAGAGTAAACTGTGTCAAAGTAGCTTGTCAAAGAAAATGGACAGTGGTTTAAAATCAGGTATGAAGGGTTTTCGGTCTGAAAGCGTTTAAATGTTTCTGCTCTGCACACTAATCAACATGACAAAAAAAGTGGCTCCGTTCATTCATTCAGACCTCAGACTGCCTCACACTCATGCGGGTTTTGCAGGATTATAATGGTCATTCATCCTCAGGCTAGTACGCGGCTTTTGGCAAACCCCTGAGCTGTAAGAGACTCGTAATTTAAAGTCTTCGTCTCTTCTGTTGTCTGTTCTTCTTTCTTTGAAGTCGTATTTAAAGGAGAAGGAAAATATAAAGAAAAAGCTGGAATAATGTGCACTAAAGATTTAAGGATTTTGATTTCATGATTTATCAGAGGGGCGACACAGTGGCACAGTGGGTTGTGCTGTCACCTCACAGCAAGATGGTTGCTAGTTCGAGCCTCGGCTGGGTCAGTTGGCATTTCTGTGTGAGTCTGCATGTTCTCCCTGTGTTGGTTTGGGTTTCCTCCAGGTTCTCCAGTTTCCCCCACAGTCCAAAGACATGCGCCGTAGGTGTATTGGATAAGAGTGTATGAGTGTTTTCCTGTGATGGGTTGCAGCTGGAAGGGCATCCGCTGCGTAAAACATATGCTGGAATAGTTGGCTTATTCTGCTGTGGCGACCCCAGATTAATAAAGGGACTAAGCCGAAGGAAAATAAATCAATGATTTATCAGACTGTTTACAATAACCAGCATTTGTGATGGAGGTGTGAACCTACACTAGTCTCACGGTTCGGTTCGGTTACGATTATCATGCTATCGATTCGGTTCAGTTCGATATCTCGGTGCATCACGGTGCACTGGCGATGCTTTCCTTACACAGTTTTATATTTTCTTCACATCACAACAATTCGTGTATTAAAATGTATAAATATATTTATATACTATTTGTAGGGCTGTAACGATACACCAAACCCACGATTCGGTTCGTATCACGATTTTTTTTCGTGAGGGGTGGGAAACTTTTTTTTTTTTTTGTTAACAATATTTTTTATCAAATAACATTTGAAAAATCTTTATAAACTGAACACCAAAGAACAAGATTAACCATGCAAATTATTAACTATATAAATAGCCAAATATAAAATAAATAAATAGCCAAAGCTATAACACTTCTGTTTTTTTTTGTAACAAAATACTGTTGAAAAACAAACAGAACTAAACTCCATTGTGGAGATGATTCGAGCATGTTGAAAATTCTTTTACAATCAAGTTCTCTTACATTTAAGAGATGTAAACTTAACCTGACAAATGTGGCAGCATGTGGAGGAAACACAACTCATTTATACAAAGCGCACAAGAATGAGGCTGCCAAAATGGCCAATGCAGTATGAAAAAATCGACCGCAGAAGTCAGACGAACAGGTGCAGCCATCAATTAGTGATGCATTTAAGCGATGCACAAAATATAGGAGGGACAATGTGAGGTGGAACAAATGCACTGATGCAGTAACCAAGAATCTCTGCGAAAAAAAAGTGTCTTTCAATACTTTTTTTTTTTCTTTGGGAGACCTCGTAACCACACCCGACAGCTATAATGAATTGTCCGGACGTACATATTTCTCCAAAACAGCTATTCTACGAGCCTACAAACGTATCCGTGGTGAGCTGCAACAGCCCAATTCCACCACAGTCGAGTATTTTTCACTTACAACAGATGTGGTCGAGTACAAAAATGACACTTTACATGTCGCTAACTTTCCATTTCATTGACACGGAATGGACACTGGCGTCAAAATGCCTCCAAACTGAACCTAGCTGTGCCCAACACAATTGAGAAGATGGAGAAAGCCCGCACGGACCGTGCCCTTTCTGGTGTGAACTATTAAATTCTTATTTTCCCCGGAGCGGAACAAATTTTCACCGCACAGTTGGACAGGCACAAACAAAAATATAATTCATACATTTTTCTTGGAAAAAATATCTTTTTGAAACGAATTTCGTTAGGTATAATTTGTATATTAATTGTGATGTAGTATTGGTTGGTCATTTAACTACTAGATAAAAAAGAATAATGAATAACCTTTGCGGTGATGCGCTTCAAAACAAGCGCGCTAAATGCTTCAGCGCAAAAACACAAGTTGCCGTGAGATTGTGTTGGTTTGGTAAATAAAATAGCCTAAATAAAATGAAAGTTAAATATTCATAGTTTCAGAGAACCCCATATAAAAGTCGGGACATCTGGTGAACGCCCATCCCTCTCTGTGCAGCCAGATTAACAGTGTGAGCAAAGCATCTTATATGCGGTAAAAAAAAACGGCCGCTTCGACAGCATTGGCAATGTTTCGTTGTCTGTTGTCACGGGAACTTTTGATATGCTGATCTTCCAATCTATCACAGCCTCTTTACGTATTCTGTGTGTACTTTACGTATCATCAGTATGTTGGTTGTGTTGCCTGTCACTAAAGCACTTACGGCATATTGTGTGGGTCTTGTCGATCATGCAATTGCCATCCTTTATCTCCACTGGGTAGCTGAAATGTTGCCATACTGCTGACTTATATGAAGAGGGAGGGTCTGCAATCTCTGGGTTAGTTGCCATGTTTCCTCACTTTCTTCTTCAACTAGCTCAACTTTTGCAGGAAGGCGTTACATGATTGAAAAGTTAGTCATGGGTGTGTCGCGATTCTTCCTTATCAAATCGCGACACAGGATCGTGGATCTTAGTGTCGCGATTTCGGTTTCATATTGCGTATCGTTACAGCCCTAACTATTTGTAATACAATTTTGTCCTTTAATACAGTCAGATATATAAACTGTACCTTTAAAACTCAAGTGCATGCACAGAACAGCACAAGCATTTATAGAAAATAAACACAAATAAACATCTCGCTCACTTTCTGAGTCTTGTCTAGTGAGTTCATTCTTACACCCCTATGATTAGTCACAAGCTCAACAGAAAGGGCTGCGATTGGCTTTAACACTCTGGCGCTGTTCACCGATGATAAACACTGATAAACGGCAGCGATCACATCTGATCCATGATAGACGTGGAGGAGAAAACTCTGCAGACACGCACTCGTGTCTGTATCCAGAAGTATCGCTGTAACCGCTGAGAGGAGAGAAGTCACGCCAGCCGGCCAAATGGGCCACAGTGAGATAAAATCAGTACTTTCATTTTCTCAGTCGCAGTGAAATAGGGGCTTCTGCTGTAAGAGTCAGTGAAAGTCCAGCAAACGCACACGCTGTGAAATTGTGTACAGTTTCTGAGTTTAAGTAGTTGGAGCATTGTAAATACTCGCGCTCACCTCCCTCGCCATAGTAAGCTAAGGAGACATAGCGCGAATGAGATGAGAATGATTTCAGTACATGATAACCGGTTATAATCTATTGCTGAACCGATACCGAATTGTCCGTGTCTGCATCGCGGTGCACTGAAGAAACAATTAATTTTGACACCCCTAATTTGTGACATCTTACAATCAGAAATTTACAGTAGGATTTAAGTATGTCATGCGGGTTGTTTCAGTCACACACTGCAAAAACTATAACTAGTAGTTTTGTACTGTAAATACTTAATCAATTTTAACTTAATTGTGTTGTAAATAACACAACATGTTTTCCCAATCTTCTATTGTCTAATTTTGGTGAGCCTATGTGAATTGTAGCCTTGGCTTCCTGCTCTTAGCTGACAGGAGTGGCACCCGGTGTGGTCTTCTGCTGCTGTAGCCCATCCGCCTCAAGGTTGGATGTGTTGTGTGTTCAGAGATGCTCTTCTGCAGACCTCGGTTGTAACGAGTGGTTATTTGAGTTACTGTTGTCTTCCTATCAGCTGGAACCAGTCTGGCCATTCTCCTCTGACCTCTGGCATCCACAAGGCATTAGTGCCCACAGAACTGCCGCTCACTGGATATTTTCTCTTCTTCAGACCATTCTCTGTAAACCCTAGAGATGGTTGTGCGTGAAAATCCCAGTAGATCAGCAGTTTCTGAAATACTCAAACCAGCTGCCAACAACCATGCCACGTTCAAAGTCACTTAAATCACCTTTCTTCTCCATTGTGATGCTCGGGTTGATCGTCTTGACCATGTCTACATGCCTAAATGCATTGAGTTGCTGCCATGCGATTGGCTGATTAGAAATTTGCGTTTACAAGCAGTTGGACAGGTGTACCTAATAAAGTGGCCGGTGAGTGTACATCACACTAGAAAAGAAGATTGGTTAGTTCATTACACCGTTATATTGTGATAGGTAAAAGAGAGACAAAAGTAACACAACTCATTTTTCCCAACATCTATAAATAAACAAAACAATGTGCATTTATAGAGTGAGCTTCACACAGGTGAGTGGGCTTGACAAACCACCTGTAGAAACACTCTTTTCTCTCTATAAAAAACACTCCCTCTGCCTTACTCCATCACTTAACTCTCTGAGCACTAACAGCAGCTTGTATAATCAGCACTTGTTGTATTGTCACTTATTTGTGTTATTTGTGCTTTGTTTGTGTTTGTTTCTCCCTCTTTCTTTTGCTCTGTTCTCCCGTATTTACTTTCATATTCTCCGGTTCCTTCTATTGGTTGCTTCATTCGTCAGTCATTTCCTCCCTGGTTACGTCACTCTGACATCATGTCCAATAAGCAACCTGTTATAAAAGCGCACACCAGACTCCAGTTCAGCCCTTCTTGTTTTCCTCTTGTGTTTGTATTGCCTCTTCTTCTTGTTGAATTGCTGAATGCCTCCATAATTGTAAGTCGTGTGTTTCCTCTCTACAGCAGGAGATTGTGTATCAGTATCCTCAGTCTGAAGCGTCAGCTCAGCTCAAAGCAGTGAGGGGGATTTTCCTGACGCTCTGCGACATGCTGGAGAACGTCACCGGCGGACAGATCGTCAGGTAACACAATACTCACTCTTCAGCATTCACGATTTTTATTCATTTTTTTAAACCTCTTCTAGTCCTCTGGGGGCTTTTTGACCAGCGAATGATGTTTGATATATAATGAATAAACTGTTGATGGCAGTTATTCGCCCTTCCGTGAAATATTTTTTCTTTTTCAAATATTCCCCACATGATGTTTAACAGAGCAAGGCGTCTTTCACAGTATTTCCTATAATATTTTTCCTTCTGGAGAAAGTCTTATTTGTTTTATTTCAGCTAGAATGAAAGCAGTTTTTAATTTTTTTTCAATATTATTATCCCCCTTAAGCAATATTTGAAGAGTTCAGATGCATAATCCGCTAAACGCCACTTCCGCCAAAAATGAGCTAATGACATTGAGCGACTGCCTTAGGCTACGTTCACACTGCGAGGCTTAGTGGTGAAATCTGATTTTTTTCTCAGATCTGATTGTTTTGCACAGCTGTTCACACTGCTGTTATAAATGTGGCCAATATCAGATTTGCAATGTGAACAGATCATGGTCCTAAACTGACCCGCATGCGCAAAAGTGCAGTTACGGACAGCACAGAATGTCTAATTATCCACACAATGTGTATACTGAAGCACGTTGTCGTGCTTAATGTAATTATTGCCCCTTTCACAGACACCCGTGGTGTATTTCATGAACTGTAAAGGGTTGTTCTGCTACTGCTAATGTGTATTTGAAACCTAAAATAAGCCTCTTGTGATCAAAAACACTGATCATTTGTGATTTATGACAGCAGCGGTGCGCTTCTATCTGACCGCCACTGTAGTGAACTCATCAAGGGTTAATGAGCAGCGGCAGACTGAACGGTGAAGGCGGAGTTGGTTTATCTCTGTTTGCAGAGTTATTTCATTTTACGTCGTTATAAACAACAGACACGTGCAGAAAGGTGGTTTGTGTGCTTGAGCACCTGCTCTTTATTCTCTCAGAGAGAAAGTTCGTCCTTAAAATGAAAGTGCCCCCTTCTTTGAGCACGGATCCCCTATCCGCAACACCCCCCGACACAGCTTCGAGATCAACCCGTGCCCCAATCATTAACCAGATTGATTAACAAGCTCCAGTTTTGCCTTCAAAATCGTTTTTAAAATGAACAACCAACTTTCTGTGGTAAAATAATCGCCCTGTGTGCCGATCTACTGCTGCTGAGGGGTAGATGACGTCTGCAGCACAGAATGATGACGCATGTCGCTCAAAGATTATGTGAAAATCACATGAAATCCGACATAACCGTTCACACTGCGGTCACTGCAAAACATCAGATCTGTGTCAGATTTAAGACTACATATGAAAGCGGCACAAATCTGAAATGAAAAGATCAGAGTCCATGCGGTTTGGGCTGTTCACACTGTCATTACCTGAGTCACATGAGGGCAAAAAAAAATCAGATTCGGGCCACATTTGCCTGCAGTGTGGGGTGTTGTTTATAGGGGATCCGTGGGCAAACAAGGGGGCACTTTCATTTTAAGGAAAACTTTCTCTACGAAAGAAAAAAACGGCAGGTGCTCAAGCACCCAAAGCCACCTTCTGCACGTGCCTGCTGTTTATCACGAAGTAAAATAAAAATAACTCTGCAAACAGAGATAAACCAACTCCGCCTTCACAGTTCAAATCACAAGTGACTTATTTTAGATTTCAAATGGTGAAATATACATTAGTAGTAGCAGGACAACCCTTTACAGTTCATGAAATACACCACGGTTCTTCATGAAAAGGGCAATAATATTAAGCATAATCTGACAATGTGCTTCGTACACATTTGGTTCTGTTTTGTACACTATTTTATAAAAACAGGCTGTAAGGCTGGTCTTTTTAACTACAGCGGTTCTGAACTGTAGTTCTGCTGAATGACTAAAAAGTTATCAGTATGATGGTAAAAAACTGTACATTCTAGTCAAAACCATCCTTCTGCTAACTTATACCAAAAACGGAAATAAGGGCAGTATTAATAGCTTTAAATTTGGGAGAGCGTTGCTATTATGTGATTATATTGTATTGC
This sequence comes from Danio albolineatus, assembly GCA_903798035.1. Lineage (NCBI taxonomy): Eukaryota > Metazoa > Chordata > Actinopteri > Cypriniformes > Danionidae > Danio > Danio albolineatus. The sequence goes on along the minus strand of CAIGQQ010030584.1, from coordinate 377,212 downwards.
AATATGGAGCCATTAAATGTTGATGTTAAATCAATAGTAATTGACAAATACTTGAAAATGAGATGATTTAATGACAATAATTCTCTATGGTTACAACTGAATTAGTTACAAATAACTGTATGAAACAATAAAACATGAAATGATATAAACATATGATAATAATAGTACCCAGCTTAAATGTAAATTAAAGTTACCTGAGAGAGAGAGAAAGGGAGAGAGAGAGGGGGAGGGAGAGAGATAGAGAGAGAAAGAGCAGGAGGTGCCAAGGGCCAGAGCAGGAGAAGAAAGAGCCAGAGCTCCTTATAACACCTTCCTTTGTACCCTTCTTGACCATGTGACCAAAGCCTAAAACCTGAGACATTCAAACTGACCAATCGACACATCATCAAACCCCCACAGTCCACAAAGCAGTTCCTGATTTTATCAGGAGTTTGTGTGAGTTCTCTTTGGGGAAAAACACATGTTCTGCCATATAAACAAATGCATATAATAATTTTCATCCCTACAGGTGGACACATGAGATCTGATTCACTCTTGCTTATTTACTCAGGAACTGACGTCATGACAACAGTGTTACCACCTTTTAGGTCTAAACAACATCATACATTCATACGTTCCGTATCAAATGTTTCCTTTATAGAACAGGTTCTGTCCATAATTATACTTTTGCGCATGCGGGTCAGTTTAGGACCATGATCTGTTCACACTGCAAATCTGATATTGGCCACATTTATAACAGCAGTGTGATTTGTTTGTCTGTCCGTTTACACAATCTTTTAATTGTGGCCCATATCTGATTCATGTGTTTACACTTGGCATCTAATTTACAATGCCGTGCATGCGTAAAGGCGGGTTCTAGCATCTGCACCTCACTAGCCAAAAGATAAAAGTAGTAGCACCTTTAAAAACTTAACGATACCCATCCCTAGTGCAGTCCTTAGTGTTAATGATGTCTGTTTTCCCCCCCAGCTCCTCTCTGTGGCTCCAGCAGCAGCTGGTTCATGTGGGCTACTGGAAGGAAGAGTCCAATCTGCTGGTCATCGCTGTACCTGCTAGCAGGTCATTCCCGTCTCTATAGCCATATTGTAGATGATGACTATGATAACCTGTAATAACCATCATTATAATCAGTCCAGCTCCCAAAACTGAAGGATAACCTCATCCTGTCAGCATATGAGTGTGTGTAAGAGACAATATCTGCAGTGAGTGTAATTGGTCTGTGGATCTTTATAATCAGCTCTCCTCATGAAGATTCTGGCAGAGTTTATCATAGCCGACTTCCTCAATAATGATCAATATGTGATCAATAATGAATATCTCAATAATGATCATGTATTTAGTGCTACACTGCTATGAAAAATGACTGACGAAAGTCCCAGGATAGTTTTCAGATTTGCACTAGAGTACAAGCCAAGTGCACTACCTAGTGTACACAGACATTTTCCTCTTAGAAATTTCCAGAATGGACTTTGAAAAGCATGGAAAATTTACTGTCACTTGATTGATTTGCTCAGAATTTTGTCATGCTAATTCGATTATATTTTTACAAATTTTATTTTTAATTTAATTTAATTTAATTTAATTTAATTTAAAGGCCTCACGGTGGCGTAGTGGGTAGCACTATGGATGAGCTAAAATTGTCCCTAGTGTATGTGTGTGAATGAGTGTGTGAGTGTTTCAGTGTTGGGTTGCAGCTGGAAGGGCATCCGCTGCGTAAAACATATGCTGGATAAGTTGGCGGTTCATTCAGCTGTGGCGACACCTGATTAATAAAGAGACTAAGCCGAAAAGAAACTGAATGAATGAATGAAAAATTATTTACATTTATTTTATTTACATTTTATTTAATTTTAGTATTTAATTACATTAAATTTAATTTAGTTTCATCTAATCTAATTTAATCAATTAATTTTTATTAATTTTTATTTTATTTTATTTGGACCAGGCTCTATTTGTAATTCTTATTTAACTGTGTCATTTTATTTGTTTCAATGTGTTCATTTTTATTTTATTTACTTTTATTTTAGTTTTATAATAAGTTTTATAATAAGTTTTTATAAGTTTTTATAAGTTTTATAATAACTTTTTTGTTTATCTCTCAATTTATTATTATTATTATTATTATTATTGATATTTTTGTTGTTGTTTTTATTGTTATTCTTAATTTATAAAAGAATAAATAAGTCTAAGAAATAAAAAAGTATACTGAATTTCAATAAATAAAAATGTGATCATTTTTAATAATAATTATTAATATTCTTAGTATATATTCTTATTATATAATAACTATGTTTTAATATATTTACATTTTGAAAGTGATATTTATGAAATGTTGTAAACTTGATCTGATCTTTTTTTGCCTTTAATCTAATTCAAATTTTTAATTAATTTAATTAGTACCGAGCTATAATTGTGTTACTTTTTAATTTAATATATTTTTTAATTTAATTTTACTTACTTTTATTTACTTTTATTTTATTTACTTTTATTTTTATAATTGTTTTAATTCTTTTTGTTTATCAATTCATTATTATCACTATTTTTATTATTATTATTATTATTATTATTATTATTATTATTATTAATATTAATTTATTAAATAATAAATATGTCCGAGAAGTAAAAAGTATACTGAAAATTTCAATAAATGAAAATGTGATC
>CAIGQQ010030584.1:349198-363386 GCA_903798035.1 Danio albolineatus | reverse complement strand
GTGTGAGTGTATATGTATGTGTGTTTATGCTGTTGTGTGTGTGTGTGTTTATGCTGTTGCATATGAATATATGTGTATGTGTGTGTGTGCGTTTATACTTTTGTGTGTGTGTGTGTTTATGTTTGTGTGTGTGTGTGTGTGTGTGTGTGTGTGTGTGTGTGTGTGCGCATGCACATTTATACTGTTGTGTGTGTTTATGCTGTTGTTGTGTGTGTGTGTTTTTGTGTGTGTGTGTGTGTGTGTGTGTGTGTGTCAGAGTGACAGCAGGTGCGGAGAACACACTCTTCCACTATGTGCTGATGGAGTCTGTGCAGGGCATCTTCATCGCTCCCACACACACAGAGATCCGTCATCTGAGCGGCTCCATCCACCCGCAGCTCATACACAACTTCCAGCACTGCTGTCTGTCCATCCGCCAGGCCTTCCAGCAGAGCCTGCCCACACGGGTAATGACCAATTTGCATAGTATCAGTCCTAAATAGTATTCGAAAATAGAATTAGTCCACAAACTGACAAAAGTCTTGTCGCATGTCCAAGTTTTAGGAAGAAAAAATAATAACTTGACTTCTAGTTGATCATTTGGTATCAGAAGTGGCTTATATAAAAGCCAAAGGCCTCTAGATTACGCTTATTTTACCAAAATAAAACATGATCATGCATTGATTGTTAATTATTTAATGAGGACAGTAAGGTCTGACTTTGCTTAAGCAAATGTTGAACAGAAATAATGTCCAGTATAGAATATAAAGTTATGCTGCAGTGGAGACAGAGTGAATATTGTGTGTGACTCCCATGAGCTTGAAGGACTGCATCCACACATCTCCGCAATGACTCCATTAACTTATTAATAAAGTCATCTGGAATGGCACAGAAAGCGTTCCTGCAGGACTCCCAGAGTTCATCAAGATTATTTGGATTCATTTTTAACGCCTCCTCCTCTATCTTACCCCAGACATACTCAATAATGTTCATGTCTGGTAACTGGGCCGGCCAGTCATGCTAACAACATGCTAATTCATGCTAAAATCATGCTAGAATCATGCGAGTAACGTGTTTATTCGTGTTAGAATCATGCTAACAACATGCTATTTCATGCTAGAAAAATGCTAGTAACATGCTAATTCATGCAGGAATCATGCTAGTAACATGCTAATTCTTGCTAAAATCATGGTAACAACATGCGAACTCATGGTAGTATCATGCTATTACCCACCTTAGAAACAGGGATTAACTTTAAAGCTTTTTGCTGGCTTGCTTCAGTCTTTAAAGTGGTTACATTGTTGATGTATCTTAAAACGATCTTAAACATAATTTTGATACTTGATACTTTTTAACTAAATAAATTACTTAAAACAGGCCTTTCAAGCCACCATTAATGGCCCGTTTCCATTGAGTGGTACGGTACGGTACGGTACGGTTCGGTACGCTTTTAAGGCCGTTTCCACTGTCTAAAAGCGTACTGAACCGTACCGTACCGTACCCCTTTTTGGTCACCCTTTCGAAAGGGTACCGAAACCCAGAAAGCGAGCCGTAAGGTGGAGCTACACGAGCAGCTGAACGCCATTGGCTTACAGAGATACGTCATTTACTCGCGCAACAAGCAGAATGAAAACAAAGGACCCGCCATGTTTAATACACAGCCGAGAGGCAATGCTCCGAAATAATATCAGCATATAATAACGAGCCATGGTCGACCCGAGCTTAAACAAACATTGTCGTTGTCTTGAACGGCCACAGAGCTGAGAGAAGAGCAGATTGTTATGGGTTACGAGCCCATAAGCGCGAGGGCGAGTGCTTTCGCTTTGTCGCTTGCGATCGCGTGCACGTCAATGTTTGAAATAACAAAGTTCTTAACCTGGACTATTATAAACTGGGAATGACGGAGTTACCCTCTAACGAGAGAATAATGACGGAGAGGCTACATGTGCTGGTGAAGATTAAAGACACAGATGAGAGGTTTGCACAGACGGGGCTCTATTTCGTATTGTTTTTGAACCTAAATAAGGCATACATGTCTGCTGTGTGTAGTTTTTCTGTAATTTGGTAACATCGGAGACTGTGTGGGGCTGGATGTGTTCATATATGCTGCATTTATTTATTTATTTGATATAATCGCGGACCGTAGGCTATTTCGCATCAATGATCTGCAGTTATAGTCAGATCATGTTCAGTCAGTAATGTCATTTTTACACCAATGTTTTTGTGTATAATAAAGCATCTGTGTTGTGAGAAGTGCTTCTCGTATGATTTTTGAATGACCCATAAAGCTTCACTGTAGACATTTCCTCGAGCGAAAAATGACGTCGACAAACTTTCTGTCGTACACCACGCCCACCAAAAGAGTACCCTTTTGCAGTGGAAACGCAAGCCTGATAAAGGTGACCCGTACCGACCCGTACCGTACTGTACCACTCAGTGGAAACGGGCCAAAAGTTTGTCCTCTAACTTTATCATCTAGTTAATAAAGTCATCAGGAGTGGCAAAGAAAGCGTTCCTGCAGGACTCCCAGAGTTCATCAAGAGTCTTTGGATTCATCAAATGCCTCCTTCTTCATTTTACCCTAGACATGCTCAATAATTTTCATGCCTGGTGACTGGGCTGGCCAATACCGGAGCACCATGACCATAGTTGTTTTCAGGAGCTTTGATGTGGAGGCTGAAGTATGAGAAGGAGCGCTATCCTGCTGAAGAATTCACCCTCTCCTGTGGTTTGTAATGTAATGGGCAGCACAAATGTCTTGATACCTCAGGCTGTTGATGTTCCCATCCACTCTGTAGATCTCTCGCTCACCCCATACTGAATGTAACCCCAAACTATGATCTTTCCTTCACCAAACTTGACAGTTTCTGTGAGAATCTTGGGTCCATGCAGGTTCCAGTAGCCACTTTTCCAAATGATCAACTAGAAGTAGTGTTATTAATGTTGCTTTTACAACTTGACGACAAGACTTTAGTCAGGTAGTGTATGTCCAATACCATAGTATATTGAAAAGAGTATGCCAAAGGTTCCCTGATCTGGTTTACTATTTCCAGTAAAAATTCAAAGTGTAGAACTGTTCGTACTCTATCTGCTAATATTGCCCACAATACATTGCGTGTTGGAAGTGAATTTGATTAGAACTACAAAGTTGGGGGATAAATGTAAATGAACTACAAACATGGTGGACATACGAGACCGATTCAAGTCGAGAGGCTTCGGTAAAGTTGTTTGAATGACTATTTATTCATATCTAGCCCACTGGAGTATACTTAAATATCATTTTCATGTTATATTATATCTGCAACAACAATGTGGACTTAATGAAGACGTGCTTGGAAAGATTACTTCTGAATGCATAATTATTGAAAGACCTGAGGAGATTCCTCTGCATGAAAGACTGCTGAATGGCAGATTAACCTGCTGCTGAATCTACAATAAGGTGGGAAATTAAATATGAAAGAAAAGTGGATAGGGTTGTGGTGGCTCAGTGGTTAGCACTGTTGCCTCACAGCAAAAAGGTATCTGGTTCGATTCCCAGCTGGGTCAGCTGGCATCTCTGTGTGGAGTTTGCATGTTCTCCCTGTGTTGGTGTGAGTTTCCTCCGGGTGCTCCGGTTTCCCCACAGTCCAAACACACGCGCTATAGGTGAATTAAATTAACTAAATTGGCAGTAGTGTATGATTGTGTGTGTGAATGTGAGAGTGTATGGGTGTTTCCCAGTGCAGGGTTGCAGCTGGAAGGGCATCAGCTGTGTAAAACATATGCTGGATAAGTTGGCGGATCATTCTGCTGTGGCGACCCCAGATTAATAAAGGAACTAAGGAAAATGAAGGAATGAGTCAAGTACTTAAATTTCCCAGTGAGTAATTAAATTACTTTTCAGACAAAGTCAAATGTGAACCGCTCATCAGGTTATTCATTCATTCATTCCATTATTTTAATGTATTATTTCTAATTATATTTGATGTATTTTAATAATAATTACAATTTCATAAGTCTGCCTATTTGTGAACTTACTATGAAGTTATATATAATTTTAATTTGATTTGTTAAGACTGAATGCTATATAGCCTGATGGTTTGTTGATGTGTGTTTCAGGAGCGTCGGGGGCCGGAGCGGCAGAGCACTGCAGGTTTGGGTCCCGTTAAAGAACACGGAGTCCTGTTTCAATGCAAACCCCAGAACTGGACCGATCAGAAGAAACCAGCGCCAACCATGACCTACTGGGTGATCGGGTACAGCATCTCACACACACACACACACACACACACAGATACAAACATACAGTTGAAGTCTAAATTATCAGTCCTCCATTTATTTTTTCCCGAATTTCTGTTTAACAGATAGAAGATGTTTTTCAACACATTTCTAGACATAATAGTGTTAATAACTCATCTCTAATCACTGATTTATTTTATCTTTGTCATGATGACAGCACATAATATTAAACTAGATATTCTTCAAGACACTTCTATACAGCTTAAAGTGACATTTAAAGGCTGAACTAGGTTAATTAGGTTAACTAGGTGAGTTGTTGTATAACAGTGGTGTGTTTTCTGTAGACTATCGAATAAAAATATAGCCTAGAGGGGCTAATAATATTGACCTTTAAATGGTTTTAAAAAATTAAAAACTGCTTTTATTCCAGCTGAAATGAAACAAATAAGACTTTCTCCAGAAGAACAAATAGGCGAAAAGGCCAGGCGAAAGTATAAATCCAGCTTAAGCAGTCATTCAAACAGTGTTTTTCCATTCCAATGCACTACATTTCTATTATTTTTCTGTGTAAACACACTTGACAGATGTGTGTGAGCATAATGGCCCGTTTCCACTGAGTGGTACGGTTCGGTTCGGTACGCTTTTATGGCCGTTTCTACTGTCTAAAAGTGTAATAAGCTGATGATAAGAGCTGATCATAATAACGTGCGCTTGATTATTGACATGCTTTTGAAACCAGATCCTTTCAAACATGAAGAAACTGCTGCATTTAACTATTATCATCACCTTCTGGACTATTATGAACTCTGGAATGACAGAATTAGGCCCAATCCCAATTCTATTTTTGTACCCCTTCCCCTTCCCCTTGGCCCTTACAACCGAGGGTTAAGGGGAAGGGCTTCAAAACTTACCCCTAAGAATTGGGACAGCACTTCAACGCCTGCACCTGCTTCATATGAGATCAGACGATCACGACTGCTGTAGTTATTCCAGTTGTGTTATTTTTTGGTGTTTTTTTAGTGCAAGCTGGGCCAATTGTCATCTCTATGTGGAGTTTGCATGTTCTCCCTGTGTTGCTGTGGGTTTCCTCCGGGTGCTCCGGTTTCCCCCACAGTCCAAAGACATGCGCTATAGGTGAATTGAAGAAACGAAGTTGAACGTAGTGTATGCGGGTGTGTGTGTGGGGATGTGTATGGGTGTTTCCCAGTACTGGGTTGTGGCCGGAACGGCATCCGCTGTGTAACACACATGTTGGATAAGTTGGCAGTTCATTCCGCTGTGGCGACCACAGATAAATAAGGGACTAAGCCGAAGGAAAATGAATGAATGACTAAATATAGAACATTAAAGAATCAACAGTCAGTTTGAAAAAAATTACTTGTTAAATGTTAAAATACAAATAAACAAATTAAAATGTTTAGACAAATTGTTTGTGTTAAAATGGAGGAATTTTGAGTTTAATGCAAACTGCAGGCACTCTCTATTTTATAGTAATTTTTTATTATTTATATTATTTTTTTAAATTGTTTATATGATGTTGTACAGTGACCTTGGGTTTCTTGAAAGGCACTTTAAATAAAACGTATTATTATTATTATTATTAAAATGTATGACTTTTAAAAATACTTTCCAAACAAGCACGAGTATTTGTAATCAGTTTTCATTCAATATTACATGCTATTATCACAACTAATCTGCATACGTTAATAGGCAGACATCAGTGTATTTTACAGCTCTGATCAATTATGTCTGTCTATATGTGTGTGTGTGTGTGTGTGTGTGTGTGTGTGTGTGCGTGTGTGTGTGTGTGTGTGTTGCAGGCGAATGCTCCTTGAACCCGTTCCTCAGGAGTTTTACGTCTGTTTTCATGACTCTGTGGCAGAGGTTCCTGTGGAAATGGCCTTCCGCCTGTCTTTCGGTCTGGCCGTGTAGCAGAAACAGGTTTAGATTGAAAACAGAAAAGGAGAGAAAACTGCACCGCTGGTTCACGCTTAAAGGGAGGGGATCACCTAAAAATCAAGATTCACTCTTCATTTATGCACACTCAGGTTTCTTTGTTCTTGTTTCTTTGTAGTCAATATTTGATACAATATTCATATGAGTTAATGACCGCCGTTAACTTCTATTATAGGAAATAAAAAAATACTATAGAAGTCAATGGGAGGGAAACTGCTTATTAAGGTTAAGGTCAGGGCTAGGGTTTCTAGTCCAAATATCTACAAACTCTTAAACCAAGAAGCATTTTTTTTTTGACAATTAAAGATATTGTATTGTTTATGTATATTTATTGTTTATATTAAAATATTGTATTGTTTGTTCAGAAATAAGGGACTAAGCCGAAATGAATGAATGTTCAGAAATAATAAGTCAAAATTAAGTGGGTTTTCCCTTAAAACAAGCAAAATAACCTGTTTTTGGTTTGGAATTAGATTATTTTGCTTGTTTAATGGAAAAACTTACTTAGTTTTGACTTTTTGTTTCTGAAAACAAAACAACAATATTTTTAAATTGTCTAGAAAATGCTTCTTGATTTTAGATTTTTTTTTTTTTTTTAGATATTTTGACTAGAAATTAGACAAAAACCATCTTAAAATTGAAATATGTATCTTTTGTGTTCAGCGGAATAAAGAAACTTGAGTAAATCTGTATTTTTAGGCTAACTATGCTTTAATATTCAGTTATTATCCCTGTGGAAATCGTTTTGTGGCCTTAAACTTTGAGGAGTTTTTACACAGTAGCAATATTAAGATTTACTCTTCATTTAAAAACAGTCAAGTTTTTGTATTCTGATACGATATTGATATGAGTTAATGACTGCCACTGACTTCCATTTTAGGAAATAAAAAATACTATAAAAGTCAATGGGAGGGAAACTGCTTATTAAGGTTAAGGTCAGGGCTAGGGTTTCCAGTCCAAATATCTACAAACTCTTAAACCAAGAAGCATTTTTAGACATATTGTGTTGTTTATATATATTTATTGTTTATATTAGAATATTGTGTTGTTTGTTCAGAAATAAGTCAAGCAAAATAAACAAGCATAAAACTTAAAACAAGCAAAATAATCTTGATTTTGGTTTGGAATAAGATTATTTTGTCTGTTTAATGAAAAATTCACTTAATTTTGACTTTTTGTTTCTGAAAACGAAACTATTTTTATATTGTCTAGAAAATGCTTTTTGATTTTAGATTTTTTTTTTTTTAGATATTTGGACTAGAAACGAGACAAAAACAACTTTTTGTTGTTTCTTTATATTCTGATTCGATATTTATATGAGTTATCGACAGCCACTGACTTTCATAATAGGAAATAAATATTACTATGGAAGTCCATGCAGGGAAACTGCTTATTAAGGTTAAGGTCAGGGCTAGGGTTTCTAGTCCAAATATCTACAAATTCTTAAATCAAGAAGCATTTTTAGACATATTGTATTGTTTATATATATTTATTGTTTATTTTAGAATATTGTATTGTTTGTTTTAGAAATAACAAGTCAAAATTAAGTGAGTTTTCCTTAAAACAAGCTAAATAATCTTGATTTTGGTTTGGAATAAGATTATTTTGCTTGTTTAAAAGGCAAAACTCCGCCCACTGACTTCCACAATAGGAAATAAACATTACAATGGAAGTCAGTGGGAGGGAAACTGCTTATTAGGGTTAAGGTTAGGGCTAGGGTTTCTAGTCCCAAATATCTACAAATTCTTAAATATACAAGGATTTTGTTAGACAATTAAAGATATTGTATTGTTTATATGTATTTATTGTTTATATTAGAATATTGTATTGTTTGTTCAGATATAATAAGTCAAAATTAAGTGGGATTTCACTTCATTCATTCAGTCATTCATTCATTTTCTTGTCGCCTTAGTCCCTTTATTAATCCGGGGTCACCAGAGCGGAATGATCCGCCAGGGTTTTCGCTTAAAATGAGCAAAATAATCTTGCTTTTGGTTTGGAATAAGATTATTTTGCTTGTTTATTGGAAAAACTCATTTTAATTTTGACTTTTTGTTTTTTACAACAAAATATTTAACAAACAAAACAATATTTTTTTAATTGTCTTGAAAATGCTTCTTGATTTTAGATATTTTTTTTAGATATTTGGATTAGAAATGAGACAAAAACTATCTTAAAATTAAAATATGCATCTTTTGTGTTCAGCAAAATAAAGAAACTTGAGTAAATCTGAATTTTTAGACGATACAATACTCATATGAGTTAATGACCGCCATTGACTTGTATAATAGGAAATAAAAAACACTATAAAAGTCAGTGGGAGGGAAACTGCTTATTAAGGTTAAGGTTAGGGCTAGGGTTTCTAGTCCAAATATCTACAAACGCTTAAATCAAGAAGCATTTTTAGACTTATTGTATTATTTATATATATTTATTGTTTATATTAGAATATTGTGTTGTTTCTTCAGAAATAATAAGTCAAAATGAAGTGGGTTTTCCCTTGAAACAAGCAAAATAATCCTGTTTTGGGTTTGGAATTAGATTATTCTGCTCTTTTCACTTAATTTTGACTTGTATTTTTAAAAACAAAACAACATTTGTAATTGTCTAGAAAATGAGAATGAGAAATGAGACAAACACTATCTTTAATAAATTAAAAACTCTTCTTTTGTGTTCTTCAGATTAAAGAAACTTGATTGTGAGTAAATGAGGAGTAAATCTGCACTATTCAGTCATTAACCTTGTGTTTAATTATTTTTGTGGCCTTAAACATTTTACACAGTCTGTAGCATTAAACTAACGAACCAGTGAGAACAAAAGACACAACTTTAATACCTCAAACTATGCTGGACTTCTACATCAAACTCACAAACACTTGCTGCGAGAACAAAAGAAATATGCGTTTGTATTTGTTTGATATATATTTGCATTGTTTTCTGAGCTGAGCTTTGGGATTTGAAAGGGTTTTGTATTTTATTGTATTTAAGACACGGAGCTTCATGATTTCATAAGTTAAAATGTTGTGCATCCAAACAAAACGTGCATCGTTTATCAAATAAATGAACGCAGATTTACAACATGTTCATTATTTCAGTGGTTTATTTAAAAAAAAAATAATAATAAAGCAAAACTCTGGATGTTTTGTGGCATAAATGAGCTTCATTCATCAAACACAAGCAGAGTCGATGGTCAGAGCGATTATTCTGCTCATATTCAAATCCAGCCATTTAGTTTGCGGAATTATTGGCATATTCCATGTTGTTTTATGCAATATTTCAATATAAATGTATCCTCATGATTCATGCGCTTCTTTGTGCATCACTTCTAATTCTTAATTGTTGCTTTGAATTACATTAAATACATAGTATAGACATTATTTAATGCGTTGCAATTCTTCAACCATGAAAAATACATCTATCCTTAAAGGGACAGTACACCTAAAAACCCTAAATCTGCTGTTACTTTATCTTCAGGTTGACCAAAATGTAGGTGAATATTTGTTTTCCTGAGTACAACATGAATAATGCTTGCTTGTTTGTTTTTAGAAGCTGTGGTTATTCATATAATGCAAGTCAATGGTTACCGGCACTTTGAGAGTCACAAAATCACATAAAGGCTAAACAAAAGTAATACCTGTGGCTTTTATTGATGCATGAAAGTCTTATGAAGAGTCTGTGCAGGAAACTGAACATTACTAACAATATTAATCTTGGCAAACAGTCCTGAGTGTGTTTAAATCAGAGTTTGTGTTGGATTAAAGGTAATAAACTCTCAAATAATGTTTATTTTCCTGCACAGATCAATAACGTTGCTTCTTCATAAGACCTCGATTCTATTTATTTTGCCTATATATTACTTTTTTTTTACTCTGGTATCTGTTGATATGAATCAAAAATGATCGTATTTTCAGCTCAAAATCTGATTTAATGTTGTACGAAACCATAATAAACTACATCTTAAAGCAGGGCTGCTCAACCCTGTTCCTGGAGATCTACCTTCCTGCAGATTTCAGCTCCAACCCTGATCAAACACACCTGCCTGTAATTATTAAGTACTGTTCAGGTCCTAATTAATGAGTTCAGGTGTGACTGATCAGGGTAGGAGCTGAAATCTGCAGGAAGGTAGATCTCCAGGAACAGGGTTGAGCACCAATGTCTTAAAGGGATAGTTCACCCATTTAGTTACTTGTCACAAATCTGAATTTCTTTCTTCTGTGGAACTCAATAGAAGATATTTTGAAGAATGTTGGAAACCTGTAATCATTGACTTCCATAGTATTTGTTTTTCCTACTATAGAAGTCAATGGTTACAGGATTCCAACATTCCTCAGACACTCTCCTTTAGTTTTTAACAGCAGATGGCGCTCTAGGTCGGTTTTTAACAAAAGACGGCAATCTACGCTGGTTTTTAACCGCAGACGGCGCTCTAGGCTAGTTTTCAACAGCAGATGGCGCTCTAGGATAGTTTTTAAATGCAGACGGCTCAATAGAAGATATTTGGAAGAAAATTGGAAACCAGTAACCATTGACTTCCATAGTATTTGTTTTTTCTGCTACAAAAGGCAGTGGTTACAGGTTTCCAACATTCATCAAACTGTCTTCCCTAAGTTTTTAACAAAAGACCATGCTCTAGGCCGGTTTTTAACAGCAGACGACGCTCTGGACTAGTTTTTAACAGCAGATGGTGATCTAGGATAGTTTTTAGCAGCTGACATCTTAAAAGAAGATATTTTGAAGAATGTTGCAAACCTGTAACCACTGACTTCCATAGTATTCGTTTTTCCTTCTATGGAAGTAAGTGGTTACAGATTTTTAACCTTCCTCAGACACTCTTGCTTTATATTTAACAGCAGATGCCGCTCTAGGCTAGTTTTCAACAGCAGATGGCGCTCTGGGCTAGTTTTTACCAGCAGATGAAGATAGTTGGAAGAATATTGGAAACCGGTAACCATTGACTTCCGTAGTATTTGTTTTTCCTTCAACAAAAGGCAGTGGTTACAGGTTTCCAACATTCCTCAAACTGTCTTCCTTAAGTTTCTAACAAAAGACGATGCTCTAGGCTAGTTTTTAATTGCAGGTGGTGCTCTAAGCTATTTTTTTTTACCAGCGGATGATGCTCTAGCCTAGTTTTTAACAGCAGATGATCTAGGCTAGTTTTTAGCAGCAGACATCTTAGAAGATATTTTGAAGAATGTTGCAAACCTGTTATCACTGACTTCAATAGTATTCGTTTTTCCTTCTATGGAAGTCATTGGTTTTAGGTTTCCAACATTCCTCAGACACTCTTCCTTTAGTTTTTACCAGCAGACGGTACTCTAGATTATATTTTTTACCAGCAGATGGCGCTCTGGGTTAGTTTTTAACATCAGATGGAGCTCTAGGCTAGTTTTAACAGCAGATGGAACTCTGAGCTAATTTTTCTTTACCAGCAGATAGCGATCTAGACTAGTTTTTAACTGCAGATGGTGCTGTAGGCTAGTTTTTAACAGAGCAGATGTCTCAAAAGAAGATATTTTGAAGATTGTTGAAAATGGTAACCATTAACTTCCATAGTATTTGTTTTTTCTACTTCAAAAGCCAGTGGCTACAGGTTTCCAACATTCCTCAAACTGTCTTCCTTAAGTTTTTAACAAAAGATGGTGCTCTGGACATGATGATCTAGGTTAGTTTTTAGCAGCAGACATCTTAAAAGAAGATATTTTGAAGAATGTTGCAAACCTGTAAGCACTGACTTCCATAGTATTTGTTTTTCCTTCTATGGAAGTAAGTGGTTATCGGTTTCCAACATTCCTCAGACACTCTTCCTTTGGTTTTTACCAGCAGACGGCACTCTAGATTATATTTTTTACCAGCAGATGGCGGTCTAGGTTAGTTTTTAACATCAGATGGAGCTCTAGGCTAGTTTTTAACCAACAGATGGTGCTCTAGGCTAATTTTTCTTTACTAGCAGATGGCGATCTAGGCTAGTTTTGAACAGATGTCTCAAAAGAAGACATTTTGAAGAATGTTGAAAATGGTAACCATTTACTTCTATGCTATTTGTTTTTCCTACTGTGGCAGTCAATCTTCTATTGTCTTCAACTGTAAAAAAAAAAAGAAACTCAAAGGTGTAGAACCACTTAAGGGGAAGTAAATAGTAAGTAAATGAACATTAAATTTCCATTCCTGGGTGAACTATCCTTTAACTAACGTAAACAAACTGCACCTGGTCATAGTCACTGCTTGTGTTTGGTGAATTGCGAATGCGCACAAACAAATCTCCAGCATGATTTCTCACTAATCGGTCCAAGTCTTCTGTCCTGTTCAACATAATTGCACAAACTTTTAATATTTTAAGGGTCAGTTCACCCACAAATTAACATCAGGCCATGATTTACTCGCCCTCAACGCATCCCATTGGTGTATATGAGTTCCTTTCCACAGCTCTAGAGTAAACCATGTCTAATTTTATTCATGGGTGAACACACACACACACACGCGATCTCTAAGCGACTCCCTGCAGCAGGACAAGGTTTTTCCTGTAGCACTCCAGACTGCAGAGCGGCGTCCCAGTCCTGGAGCAGCAGTACTTCTTCAGGTTTCCGCATCCCGCTACGCCACAGCTCAGAGGCGCAGATGGGGGCGCAGGCGATGCTGCAGGCGTCGGGACTGGGATCCCGGCAGGGTATGAAACGCATGACCCCTGAGCGTTGCTGCTGTAGCGCACCATCGGCACCTGCGTCTGCCGGCCCCGACGCTCCTTCAGGCTCTTGATCTTGGCCTTGCTGGTCTTGGTCAGCCTCTCGATGGTCTGGTTCTTGTTCTCCTCCGCTTTCTTGGCCGCCTGGAGGCGTCTCTTTCGGGCTCGTTCCTCTCGTTTCTGCATCATCTCGGCCGTCAGCTCTTTCTCTTTGTAGCCCATGGGGAGCTCCAGTAACGGCTGGATCTGCTGCTTGTGTAACAGCGCTTTCTGTCCGCACGGAGAACACACTCATGTCAGGTAATCAAAAAAGGCTCAATATGTACTATGAATTCAGACATACTACTCAGCTTGCGTACTATATAGTAGGGAAGTATGCGATTTTAGACACAGCCCTTATGTTTGTTTGCTTTTTCAATGCATATAGTTTGGATGTTTAATATCTCCATGCTTATTTAGTGTGTCAGACCTGTCTGGCGGTGAGCAGAGACTCGTCGATCTCCTTCTTCAGCTCTCCGTTATCATCCAGCTCTCCTTTCTCCAGCGCGTCCAGCCACTGCTCCTCCTCGTCCACCGGGCCCAACAGAGAATCCGTGTCCATGTCCGGCAGATCTCCAGACGGCTCCAGGTTACTGTCCTCATCTGAGAATCACAAACACGGTCATACACACTGACAGCCCAGACCACCTGTGTTCATGAAACACTCCAGCTTACCACTAAGGTTTAGAGTTTCTTCTTAACGCTACACTCTTTTTGGAAGTAGGCTTATTTTACAGCTCACATAGAGTTGAGCAGTTGAGTTTTACCATTTCTGAATCCATTCAGCCCATCTTCGGGTCTGGTTGGAGCACTTTTAGCTTAGCTTAGCATAAATCATTGAATCGGATTAGACCGTTAGCATCTCGTTCAAAAATTACCAAAGAGTTTTGGTCATTTTCTCATCTGGAACTTGACTCACACACACTCATACACTGGTTAGTGTGATTTCACCAAGTAGGACAACTTCTTTGTTGATCCTGGAACAACACTTCAATCAGCCAATCAGAATTAAGAGATATGTTTTCAGTTTATGATAAGTTTAGGTTTATAGTTAGAATTATGTGCTTCTATATGATTGTTATCCAATTATTATTTACGTAGAGTTAAACTGTTTATTTTTACCATTTTTGCAACCATTCAGCCCATCTTCAGATCTGGTGGGAGCACTTTTAGCTTAGCTTAGCATAAATCATTGCATCGGATTAGACCGCTAGCATCTCGCTCAAATTACCAAAGAGTTTTGGTCATTTTCTCATCTGAAGCTTGACTCGCACACACTCATACACTGGTTAGTGTGATTTCACCAAGTAGGACAACT
>CAIGQQ010030584.1:314836-328716 GCA_903798035.1 Danio albolineatus | reverse complement strand
ACACACACACACACACACACACACACACACACACACACACACACAGGTTTCTATGAGTGTTTTCTCTTCTGTCTGACTGGTTCTGTAACTTTCCTGCCCTCAATTTCACCTCATTAACCACTAACCTGTATTTATCTCTCAGGTATGCTGGAAAATATGAGCTAAAATATAGGCCTGCCCTGAATAAAAAATAATAAAACATTGATTTTAATTAGTGAACAATGATTTTACTTTAAAACGGTTTATTTCCCCCTCATAGTTCATCTCTTATCTGTGTGATATTAAGATGGAAACACAATATTTATGGTTATTTGGTGAATATTATTGTATAACTGAAATCAAAACACACATCGCATGACATGAATATGTGAAAATAGTCACATTTCAGTTAAAGTAAGTAGGTAAGTTACTTGAGTAAATTAAGTAAATAACTAATTTACTGCAAACAAAATAAATGAATTTTGGCTAGAGATGTAATGATTCACCAGACTCACGATTCGATACGATTTATGCCGAGTTTTGCATGATTTTAGCCCCGATTTAGACTCGCCGACAGGTTTTGAGAAATCATCTACAGATGCCTGAAATCAGTGCTTGTTCACACAAGTAACAATCACACAGTGGGAACTATCAAAGATGTGATCTGAGAGAATCACCGATGAGTCGAAAACCGGAGCACCCGGAGGAAACCCACGCCAATGTAACGGGTGTACTGAATTTATTTTATATTAGACCAGACAATATAATCAGAAGACTACACGGTAAGTAAAAGAAGGTGGGAGTGAAATGGAGCAATAACCAGACACAAAGGTAGGTTTTATATATCAAGAATATTTCAACTTTATGTTATATGATTTGTTTTCTTTTCTTATATTTTCCTTAGAAAACAATAATTACCTTAGAAACACAATAACTATTTGTACATAGTCCCCAGGGTGCACCCACTTTACAATTGTCTTGAATCAAAAACAAATCACAACCACTGAATATAAATAAAAACAAAAGAAAACATAAAATCACACAAATAAATCAGTATTGTTGTTCACACTGAATCAGTGAAATCAGTTCAATACAAATCGTCTTTTTTTCTCCAAAAAGGGAAAAAATAAATCAGTAATCTCCTCAGGGAAAAAAAGAAACCCTGGCCTGTCTATTCACGATGTCTCTATCTCTGCTCTTACACACACACACACACGCACGATTCCAAAATGGCGTCAGCGCACGTATTTTAATATCTATGTCCAAATTCACTCCTCTCTATTGCTCTGCTAACCTGTCTCGTCTCTGATCTCCGTCTTTCTGACGGCAAGCTGGAAGGGGCGGAGCTAACAACCCGCTCCTATGATTGGCTGTTATTTTTCCTTACACTAAGTTTGTATATATAAATTTATTTAGTTTATTATATTACTAATGACTTGTAGTTATGTAAATAATTTGATTATACTGCGCTAATAATATAAAAAATTGTTTAACTCAGGGTTACTTCACTAGGGTTACACCAACATTGGGAGAACATGCAAACTTCACCGAGAAATGCCAACTGACCCAGCCAAGGCTCAAACCCGTGAGTTCTGTCACCCGAGAGGAGCTCGAAGTAGAGCCGCTGCTCCTCCACATTGAGAGAAGTCAGCTGAGGTGGCTCAGGCATTTGTTTCTGACGCCTCCTGGACACCTACCTAGGTGTTCCAGGCATGTCCCACCGTGAGGAGGCCTCGAGGAAGACCCAGGACACGCTGGAGGGACTATGGCCCCGTTTACACTAGTGCGTTTTAGTTTTAAAACAGCGTTTTAGCATGAAAACGATCCGCGTCCACACTACCCTGCGTCTCTCAACAGATGTCCCTCCAGCGAAATGTAGATCACGTGACCATTCGCGCACTCTGGGCATGCGCGTTCAAGTATAAACAGGAAGCATGTGTCTCGCTGGTTCTTCCCGGTGTAACCAAGCGGCAACCTCCCGCTCTCCCTCGGGAAGCCAATACGGAAGTAACTAAAACTGCAATTCATCGAAAATTCCGCTAGTCCTGGCTCCATAATAGAGCAAATCTCTAATGAGCCCACTGGTGATATGGCCAACTTTACAGCAGAAAAAAGGTGTTTACAGCCTGGTACAAAGAACGATTTTGGTTCATATAGCTAATATTACCCTTCATGACAACTGTGAGGGGGGTGAATTTTTTTATAACTTTATATTTATAACTCCGTTTCCTTTATATTAAGCTAAATTAAGTTTGCATAATTAAGGGCGTGGCCACTTGAGTGACAGCTAGCCTCGCTGGTCGCCGTCACGTCACCTCAGCTGATTCCGGCTGATTAGCCGCTGATCTCGGCATATTCATCGTGTTTTTGTGTTGTTTTATGTGGCTTTACACAGTCAGTTTCCTTTTGGAATTATTTCCTGCAATTATCAGATAATATGCCTTGCTGTGTGCGCTTAATTGTGCTCACAAACCATTCACGTGGCCTCCATTTCCCAGGTGAGTGAAATTATATACTTATACCATCTCTATAAATGTAATTGCTTTATTTAGGATAGTTTATGATTTATAATGTTCTTCAGAACTCAAATGCACTCCAGAATCTGACAGATTGATCAGCTGTACCCTATAAAATGGTCATCTGAAGCGTTGTCATACAGTGTTCTGCCTGGATTTCCTAAATAGCCCTGCATTTACTAACACATACTATATCTGAAATATCTGGATGTAATTCGCACTTTCTTCCTGTTGAAAAACATCTTAAGAACGATGTTAAGTGGCTTGATGTATTACAGCAGTGTTTTCAACAGACTAAACACTTTATTGATATAGTGTACAACCAAGCACGTGTGGTCAGAACACAAACGAGTCGCAGTTAATGAAACATTATGTGTTTCTCCCATAAGAAAGCCTTTAGCTAAATGCCAGCATGCGTGCTGTAGCTCCGTTCACGCTCCGCCTCTTTGCCCTTGTTTGGTATGCCTCGGTTGGTGCGATGACGCGCGAACAAAATGGCGACGGTTGGCCACGCCTACTAGTAGCTTCTTTTGGGTTCATCAGAAACCTATGGGTGACGTCACGGATACTACGTCCATATTTTTTTACAGTCTATGGGTGTAACCCAAAACCGGCGGTCTAAATGGGGCTTAAGCGGCTGGAAACGCGAGCTGAACAATAGCGCCTAAAACGGACATTGGTTCTCCCAACGCTCCCATTTCTGTGTCCAGCAACCACGCGTCCGTTTTCCGATGTGTGCGTTTTGCCCCATCCACACTGAGACAGAGCAGCAGCGTTTTAGAATAAAAAAAATGACCTCTCCAGCGTTTCCAAAACTCTCAGTTTTCGAGGCTCAAAAACTCCAGCGTAGTGTGGACAGATGGCAAAACCGTAGCAAAACGTATGCGTTTTAAAACGAAAACGCGCTAGTGTAAACGGGGCCTATGTCTCTCGGCTGGCCTAGGAACGCCTCTGGATCCTCCGAAGGAGCTGGAGGAAGTGTCTGGGGAGAGGGAAGTCTGGGGTTCTCTCCTAAGACTGCTGCCCCCGCGACCCGGCCCCGGAAAACCGGTAGAAATTGAATGAATGAATGAATGAAAAATAAGCGTAATCTAGAGGCCTTTGCCTTTCACATAACCCACTTCAGACGCCAGATGAACTAGAAGTCAAGTCATTATTTGTTGTTCCTAAAACTTGTATAGGCGACAAGATTTTGTCAGGTAGTGTATGGGGAATGACAATAAGTCTCTTCTTGATTTTTTTTTTACTCCATTTTAATTATCATATTTTATAAGAAAACTGTGACTTCCTCTAAATGGTGCTGGCCTACGGGAGCGGCAGACTCTTCGTCAGCTTTCAGAGAGAGTCTGACCGACCACAGATTGATGAATGACACTGAAAGACGACACTTCCCTGTTTCACTGCCACAAAGACTCTTGTCGTGTGTGTGATCCGGCGAAACAAAGGTCTGCCAGACGCTGAGAGGGTCATAAATAATGAACATACTCACAACACAACTCAGTCTTTCACTCTTACACTTCAGTACAGGAAAAACACTCCCAATAACTGAACCCGAAACAACTATGAGCATGTGAATGCACTAATAAAATGCTAAAATACTCATTACAAAATTCATACATTAATTTAGGAGGATATTTCTGATCAAAAGGATTCTCCGAACAGAAATGGTCAGTGTATACAGTGTATTTAGTGCATCATTTGCACTTTATTTTGATGCACTTTCACTAAAAAGCAACAGAAAACACTTTTATAAGCTGTACTACATATACAGTATCAGTGTTTCTAGAAAATGTCTGTCAATCTCAGCTTAAAATATCTCTATAAACTAATTAAATGTTCACACTTTGTGTATTAATAACGACAATTGCATGTTAAAATAATTTACTAAAACTGTCAGCTCAGTAAACTACTGATTTGCTGCTTATTTATAGTTATTAAAGTAGTGTCTAGGTATTGGGTCTGATTAGGAATGTAGAATAACATCCTAATTTATGATAAACGATAGCTATTTTAATAATATGCTGGTACTAAAGACCGAAGTTAGTAATGAGAATTTAGGAGGAACTATTGCGTCAATTTGTATGCAAAAACCCGGAAGCGAGTTAGCATCTTAGCAGTTCTGGTTCCCTCGTCCCAAAGTCAATGGTTTTTTTTTTTTATGGAATTTCGATTAAATCGTGTAAATAACACGTTTTATTCTACGACATAAAACACACCAGTTACACCACACTGTTGATTTTATAAATCGGTCATGCTTCTTTAAAAAGACGGTGGCTACCAGGTTGCTAAAGGGCACAACAGGCGGTGTCTGAGACATTATATGTCATCGAGCTGAACTGGTCTGAAACGCAGCCAGCTTGCATTGGATATTTGGGTTTGCCTGTAATTTTCATGAGTAGTATTTTATAGTTTGTTGTATTTCTCTAATTGGGAGTTCATATTGTGTGTAGATAATGCCTTCACTTGTAGAGACCGTCAAGACATTAATTTGTTGATTTTTTACTTTAATTAAACAATATCATGAAGATACTGCTGACCAGTGCAGTCTGTCTCTTTCCTGCTCTCAGTAATGCAAACATGTGAATAAATTTGTAAAAATAAACAAATATTACCTCTCATTTTAACATGATCTATCGGGAATACAGTATTTAACTCGATCATAACTGCAATATTTACACTCGTCATTAAAATGTATAGCAGATGTGACTGTATGGGCTGCTTTTCACTACTTCTTGGCAAAAAATGAATATTGAATGTTGTTCTGTGTCCATGATGGAACATGCAGGCATTTGATAGACCTGTCCCGCACGCCTCATTTCTGATTTCTGTCGTCTGTTACTAAGGTAAGCAGGCTGTATGCACAGACGCGATACACTTATTTAAATATGTCTTATGATAATACTGTGTAGGCACATTTATAAAACACACAGTACGCGTTTTAAAACTTTTACAACAACCGTGAAGCAGAACAAATCCATTTCCCACTTAAAAAAAAAAAAAACTATCCAAAAAGGCACATAGCAGGTCTACATACAGATGTGTTTTTGCGTATTTGTATTTGTTTATAATATATAGCAGGGATTACCAAATTTGTTCCTGGAGGTCCAGTGTCCTGCAGATTTTAGCTCCAACCCTCATCAAACACACCTGAACAAGCGAATCAAGCTCTCACTGGTATACTTGAAACATCCAGGCAGGTGTTTTGAGACAAGTTGGAGCTAAACCCTGCAGGACAGCGGACCTCCAGGACCGAGATTGGTGATCCCTGATATATAGCGTGGATTATAATATAATAAACCGAGAGAGTAAATCTTTATCATGGACCATGTTTCTAAAAAATACGCTTGAAGAGTTGTCTGTAGCAGGGTTGTGCTGATGTCACAGGTGAACGCCCCAAAGGCTCTCAAAAAGTCCGTTTATAGCCTAATGTTAGCTTTTCAGGTCTTGCGATTGCATTAAAGATCCAAAAGTGCTAAAAGTTGTGTTTTCGTGTGAGGATTACCTGGCTGGACAAAACGTGTAAAGTGTAATGAACAGTGTTTGTACACAGAGCTTATTATTTGCGATCTTCGAAAAGCCTATGGGAAAATCCTTTAAAAAAAGCCTTTAAAGGCTAGTCTTTGCCTAGTGATTAGACAGAAGTTTGACTCGGTGGATCAGCCCACCCACCAATTACAAACCCTCTCCACCAATCAGATTGCCACTTTTGTTCACATGCACAGAGCCGCTGAAGTTACAGTAAACACCCCTTGGAGGCGCTCAAGTGCAAAACCGTCAATGTGAGCGCAGATGCCCAGAGGCGATATGAACGTTGAGCTGCTTATTGCACTGGTGAACAATAATCATTTCTTCATCGCTAGAGCTGCTACTTGAACCATCCATGCTTTGCCGATCGCCAACAACAAGCGTGTAAACTTCCTCTTTTCTTCTTCTGTGTAACAAGCGGGTGTCAGAAGCTTGGCGCCACCCTGTGACCCATCTAATGTCAATGAGTGATTTTGCATACTCTTCTGCTCGACGCCAGAGAAAATCGCTTGGGCTTGAATGCTGAAAAACGTCTCGAAAAACGCTGACGATAAACGCAAACGAAAAGCGTCCCGGTGTGTACGAGCCTTTAGAATTTCAATCCAAACTAAAGATCTCAGAGGTTATATTTGACAGCCATTTAACATTTGACCCCCATGTTCAGAACACTGTTAAAACTTCATTTTTCAGCTCAAGAACAATCACTCATATCTGTCCCATGGTGGCCTTTATAGTGGCTGAACAGTTTTATTTTCTCTGGAATTGACTACTGCAATGCTTTACTCGCAGACATTTCAAAATCCACCCTAAATAAACTGCAATATGTGCATGTATGTATGTATGTATGTATGTATGTATGTACGTACAGTGAGGAAAAAAAATATTTGAACCGCAGCTGATTTTGTAAGTTTGCCCACTAACAAAGAAAAGATCAGTCTTTAATTTCAATGGTAGGTTTAGTTGAACAGTGAGAGACACAACAATAACAAAAATCCAGAAAAATGTGTTTCAAAATAAGTAAAAAAAATAATTTGCATTTCTATGAATGAAATAAGTATTTGATCCCTTTGAGAGACGTCCTTTAGTACTTGCTGGCAAAACCTTTGTTGGCGATCACAGAAGTCAGCCGTTTGTTGTACTTGGCCACAAGGTTTGCACACATCTCAGGGGGGATTTTGGCCCACTCCTGTTTGCAGATCCTCTCCAAGTGATTAATGTTTCATGGCTGATGTTCGGCAACTTTAACCTTCAGCTCCCTCCACAGATTTTCTATGGGATTAAGGTCTGGAGGCTGACTAGGCCACTCCATGACCTTAATATGCTTCTTCTTGAGCCAATCCTTTGTTGCCTTGGCCGTGTGTTTTGGATCATTGTCATGCTGGAGTACCCAAACACGACCCATTTTCAATGCCCTGATTGAGGGAAGGAGGTTCTCCCCCAACATTTGACTGTACATGGCCCCATCCATCCTCTCTTTGATGCGGTGCACTTGTCCTGTCCCCTTGGCAGAAAAACACCCCCAAAGAATAATGTTTCCACCTCCATATTTGACGGTGGAGATGGTGTTTTTGGAGTCATAGGCAGCGTTCCTCCTCCTCCAATCACGGCGAGTTGAGTTGATGATAAAGAGCTGGATTTTGGTCTCATCTGACCACAACACTTTCACCCAGTCCTCCTCTGAATCAGTCAGATGTTCAGGGGCAAACTTCAAACGGGCTTTTAGATGGGCTTTCTTGACCAGGGGGACCTTGCGGGCACAGCAGGATTTCAGTCCTTCACGGTGTAGCGTGTTACCAACAGTTTTTTTGGTGACTATGGTCCCAGCTGCCTTGAGATCATTGACAAGTTCCTCCTGAGTAGTACTGGGCTGATTCCTCACCATTCTCATTATCATTGAAACTCCACGAGGTGAGATCTTGCATGGAGCTCCAGACCGAGGGAGATTGGCAGTTCATTTATGTTTCTTCCATTTGCAAATAATTGCACCTATTGTTGTCACCTTCTCACCCAGCTGCTTGGCGATGGTCTTGTAGCCCATTCCAGCCTTGTGTAGGTCCACAATCTTGTCCCTGAGATCCTTGGAAAGCTCTTTATTTCATTCACAGAAATGCAAATTAATTTGTAACTTTTCTGAAACACATTTTTCAGAATTTTTTTGTTATTGTTGTGTATATATATATATATATATATATATATATATATATATATATATATATATATATATATATCCTATGATTAATGTCTACGAAAGCAACACAATTAAATGTTTAAGCAGATTCTTTTTTTTATCGAAAAAAAAAGGGAGATTAAACCTCCAGCATTGTCCAGGATTTCCACAAACCATGTAAAATGAAGCCGAACGCGCAGACAGAAGGTATTTTAAACAAAAAGGTGATGTGCTTTACCTGGAGAGGCGTCTCCATCCAGCAGGTTGTCGTCCTCGGTGGTGTGGAAGTCCATGATGACTCCGGCTCCATCCAGGAGCTCTTCGTCACTGCTGGCGCTGGTGATGCTGTTGTAGCTGTTTCTGCCGTAGCCTCTGTTGAACAACTGCTCAGACTCCATTTAGCAGCACAACACCCTGAAACACACACAAAACACACACGTTAGCATCAGCGTAGCATATTAGTTTAAGGCTTTTGCCAAGTGTGTATATTTTTGTATGTGGAGTTGAATTCTGTGTCAGGCATTTTATGTTGTGTTTGTAGTTGTTTTGTGCATGTTCAAAAAATAATTTTATTAAAAGTTCATTACACAGCAGAAATGACTGCGCTGACGTTTGATTCTCTGCATAAAACCTTTAAGTGAAAAACTGCAAATCTGTGGGCTTACTATGATCCTTCATAACGTTTTTAAATAAATGGATTTTGTTAAAATGATTGAAAATAAACTAGAATAAGAATTTTAGTTTTATTTAAGCAGTGTTGGGTGTGATCAGTTACAAATTAAATAATTGAATTTATTTGCAGCTAATAGTGCTGTCACTATTTAATTTTATCAATGTTTATATTTTATCATATGGGTTTTAAAGAGTCAACAATAACAAAAATAATAACCATCATTATAAATATTACATGAAAATAATTACTAAATAAATGTCATAGTTTTAATAATAGTAATAATAATACTAATACTAATAATAATAATAATAATAATAATAATAATGACAGGCAGGTAAATAAATAAATAATAAAGTCTTTTATAAATGAAGTAAATACATTTTATTTTTATTTTTAAAGAGTCAACAACAACAATAATAATTATTATTATTATTAAAATTACAACCATCATCATAATTAAAATTATTAAACAAATGTAATACTTTTATTATTATTATTATTATTATTATTACTATTGTTGTTGTTGTTATTATTATTAATAACGCTAAGCAGGTATATATATATAAATAAATAAATAAAAAGTCTGATTTTATCAATAAAGTAAATAATTTTTATTTTCAGATTTAAAGAGTCAATAATAATAATAATAATAATAATAATAATAATAATAATAATAATAATGCAGGTAAATAATAATAATAATAATAATAATAATAATAATAGTACAGATAGGCTGGTAAATATTTCAAAAAGTCTAAGGTTTTATCAATAAAAATGTTTTTAAATCGTGGGTTTTTAAATTTTTATAATAAAAATAATAATAATAATATTAACAATAATAATAATAATAATAATAATAATAATAATAATAAAGATTATAACCATCAACATAAATATAATTACTAAATAAATAATAAATAATTACCATTTTTAAGACTACTATTACTACTAATGATAATAATAATGCAGGTAAATAAATAAATAATAGCAGTAGTAGTAATAATAATAATGCAGGTAAATGAATAACAATACAGGCAGGTAAATAAATAAATAAAAAATAATAATAAAATAAATAAATGATAATAATGCAGGTAAATAAATGATAACAATATAGTCAAGTAAATAATATTAATTAAAAATATATAATAATAATAATAATAATAATAATAATAATAATAATAATAATAAAAGATTATACCCAACAAAATAAATATACTTACTAAATAAATGTCAGTTTATTATTATTATTATTATTATTATTATTATTACTACTATTAATAACAATGGTAATAATAATAATAATAGCGCCACGGTGGCAAAGTGGGTAGCACGATCGCCTCACGGCAAGAAGATTGCTGGTTCGAGCCTCGGCTGGGCCAGTTGGCATTTCTGTGTGGAGTTTGCATGTTCTCTCAGTGGTCACTTGGGTTTCCTCCGGGTGCTCCGGTTTCCCCAAGTCCAAAGATATGTGGTATAGGTGAATTGGTGAATGAGTGTGTGAATGAGTGTGTATGGATGTTTCCCAGATATGGGTTGCAGCTGGAAGGGCTAAGTTGGCGGTGCATTCCGCTGTGGCGACCCCTAATTTATAAAGGGACTAAGCCGAAAAAAAAGAATGAATAATAATAATAATAATAATAATAATAATAATAATAATAATGATGAAGGTAAATAAATAATAACAATATAGTCAGGTAAACAAAATAAATAAATAATAATAATAATAATAATAACAATAATAATAATAATAATTATAACCATCAAAATAAATATAATTAACAAATACATGTCACAGTTGTTGTTATTAATATTATAGACAAATAAATAAAATAAATAAATAACTCTACGGTTGAGGCTGTAATGTATTTGAGTGTGTTTATAACAGTGAATTAGCGGCGCCTGCAGGAGAACAGCGGTACTGCGGCTCCACCAGCGGCGACAGTTGCTCAGTGACTCAGAGTTCACCTCACTTTACCACTGTTTAACACAGTAACAATCACTGTAATCATCCAGTACAAAGTGCAGATCCACCACAGCTCTACTGTACAATGAGCTAAACTCTTAAAACCACACATATAAACAAACACAACGACAGACAGACGCTCGAATAATGATAACGCGTCAAACAGGAGACAGGAAAATAATAATAAACAAATGTCGAACTGAAGCTCGTGACTTACAGCAGAGTTTGGGTTTGCTCCAGAAATAATCTCCACATGCTTTACAAACTATAAACTATAAAACTAAATCAGAGTTGTCGAGTAATGTTGACAGCGACGGTTTGATTTGAGTCTGCCTCTTCTTCTTCGTGGGTGTTTGTTGTGCTCCTTTTCTTCTTCCCTTATCTCTGTTTGCGGCTTTAAGACGAATCACGAGTCCCTTTCAGTCACAAGCCTCCGCCGGAATCAAACCATTAATAATGATGTTGGAAATATTTAACCAGCTCTACTTTACAATGCCGGAGTCTGTCTGTGAGCATCTGAGCCTGCTTTGATACTCAATTTGACGGTCTGACATGCATTCTTGTAGCGGATGTTATGCATATACAATACTGATCATATCAATACTGATCATATACAATACTGATCATATCAATACTGATCATATACAATACTGATCATATCAATACTGATCATATCAATACTGATCATATACAATACTGATCATATCAATACTGATCATATCAATACTGAACAACAACAACAACATCAGTCAGTCAATGTTTTTAAGTAATACAAACATACTTATATTACTTTTGATGTATATAAAGAATAAACTAATCTAATTATTTATAGAAATTACTTTTATGTTCACAATATATTCATATATATATAGAACACATATTGACACACATGTACATTTGTAATATGCAATTTATTTATTAAATATATAATAAGTTGTTGATATTTTTGTTAAATAAAATACATTAAAATAAATATTATTTGTATAAAGGTTTAAATAAAATAAAAAAATAACGTTATAATAATAATAATTGTTAATAATAACAATAACAACAACAATAGATGTAATGAATCAACATATTTCCAGGAATTACTGTTATTTTCACATTATATTCATACATGTATTATAATTTATTTAGTAAATATATAGTAAATTGCTGATATTTTTGTTAAATTGAATAAATTAAGGGCGCCACGGTGGCGCGTGAGTAGCACGTTCGCCTCACAGCAAGAAGGTCGCTGGTTCGATCCCCGGTTGGGGCAGGTCCCGGTTGGGCCAGTTGGCATTTCTGTGTGGAGTTTGCATGTTCTCCCCGTGGTTGCGTGGGTTTCCTCCGGGTGCTCCGGTTTCCCCCACAAGTCCAAAGACATGCGGTACAGGTGAATTGGGTAAGCTAAATTGTCCATAGTGTATGTGTGTGAATGAGAATGTATGAATGTGTTTCCCAGAGATGGGTTGTGGCTGGAAGGGCATCCGCTGCGTAAAACAAATGCCGGATAAGTTGGCGGTTCATTCCGCTGTGGCGACCCCGGATTAATAAAGGGACTAAGCCGAAAAGAAAATGAATGAATGAATGAAGAAGAAAGAAGAATAAGAAAAAAAGAATAATAATAAATAATAATAATAATAATAATAAAATAATAATAAGAAGAAGAATTAATTAATGATATAATTAGAAGAATAAGAATAAGGATAATATGTTAAATTATTATTATTATTATACATAATAAATGAAGCAAAATATTTACAGGAATTACAGTTCATTTATATTAAAATATATAATAAATAGTTTATAAATATATATTGAAATATAATAAATTAAATGTGTTATAAAGGTTTAAATAACAATTATATCAATATAATTAACTTGTTAAGTAATAACAATAATAATAATATTATGATTAGTAACTTTTGCAGTGCAGCCATTATTAATAACATTATTATAATATTGTATTTATTATATTTTACTATCGTGTATTTTATTTGTTAATTTCATGCATCAGATTTATTCATGTTCTCTAAATCATGCTGAGTTTAGGCATGGGACGATAACTGTTTTCAAGGTTTACCGAGGTTTGGAAAAGTCAAGTTTTTAAAACCGCTAATATTTTCTGCTATACCGTTCCTAAAGTATGTGTGAGATTTTTTTATTTATTTATTTATTTTTTAAAGACAACGGTATTTAGGGATGCAAAGATTTTTAATTGCAAAGACATCTGTGTTATTGAAACTAATGAAGACAGCAGAAGTCAATGATTCACTTCCATTATTCAGCCTGAGATGTTTACTGTCCCAAAATACTTTAAATGTTTCTCAACATAAAATATATTGTGTTCAAAGAGGAAAAAGTTTTAGTTTTTTAGCCAGACATTTAAAAAGGAATATATTTTAGAGCTGTAAACACAATACTGTCATACCGTGATATTTTTATCCAAGGTTATCATACCGTCAGAATCTTACACCGGCCCATGCCTAGTGTTACTGAACGAAGAGGATGTTTTAGGTTATAATCCAATTTTGCAGACAGATCGTAAGAATGTTGCTGTTGTTTTGTCAGTCGGGGTTCGAACACAAGAGTCTCTCTGTGAGGATCCGACCGTCTGCATCAGATCAGAGAACACAGTAACTACAGCAAATTCAATTCATTTACTCCAATTTGACTGTTTTTTTTTTTAGGTCCAGCAGGAGAAAAATCAGCAGAGCTTCAGTCACTGTTTATGAGGCATTCACCATTAAACAGGCCATTCCCATAACTCTACGTTCATCTCAGTAAAATAAAGAAATTTACTAAAGAAGAAATGAAAAAACTAATAAAGAAATAAGACACTGATGCATTAAAGAGACAGTTCGACCAAAAATTAAAGATGTTTTGTTCCTGTCAGCTTTGTGTTTGTGTCTGTTTGTCTCCATCTTGTGTCTGAGTAATGCACAGGTTAGTGTATACTCCATCAGCTGTTTTAGTGTCCGTCAGCTTTGTGTTTGTGTGTGTTTGTCTCCATCTATTGTTTGAGTAATGCGCAGGCTAGTGTATACTCCATCAGCTGTTTTAGTGTCTGTC
>CAIGQQ010030584.1:278325-308225 GCA_903798035.1 Danio albolineatus | reverse complement strand
CTGTGTCAGCCTTTTTAATTTAATAAATTTTGTATTTTTGGAGCTTTGGCGTTGCCGCCTTTTTGGTTACATATATTTGGGAATTAATATTAATATATGGCAACAAACAGGACATTTATGGGAATTAATGGGTATATTTGGGAAACAATATGAGTATATGGCAATTAACAGGACATTTATGGGAATTCATAGGTATATTTGGGAATTACCATGAATATATGGCAACTAATGGGACATTTATGGGAATTAATGGGAATATTTGGAAATTAACAACATTATATGGCAATTAACATGCAATTTATGAGAATTAATGGGTATATTTGGGAATTTCGATGAATATATATGGGAATAAACAGGAAATTTATGGAAATTATCGGTATATTTGGAAATGAACAAGGATTTATATGGAATATATGGGAAAATAGGTGAATAAACTCAATTTGGTGAATTGAAAATTGGCCTATGACAGGGTACTTAATTGTAATTGAAAAAAAATTACTTACTGCATAATGTTGGTTCCATCAATAATGTTCAGCCTCATTTAGTTAAATTAAAACGTATAAATGAAGAAAAAGATCAGATAATAATGTAGAAGACAACATAATGCAGAAGAAACATGTTCAACCAAAAATCTGCATCTCACTACTGAATTCTGAATTAAACATAAAAGATTAAGAAAGACGTTTTGACTAAAAAAATCGACTCCTTACTTGTGGATTCTGAGATCACAGCTCAAACAAACAACACAACAAGCTCCATTTTTGCACAAACTACAGCTTCACAAAACTGTTCAGCCTCCTTTTTGTGTGATAAAACAGTGTTAAACACAACTATCAATGTACATGAATATCGCTGTATAAAAACATACATGACTATCGCTGTATAAAAACTCAAATAAGCCAACATTATCATCAAGAAAAAATAGCTTTGAATGAAAATCTACACCCTGCTTCTGGATTTTGGGATCACAGCTCAAACAAACAGCACAAAAAAACGGAATATACGCACAAACTACAGGTTTAGAAACTGAATATGTGTGTGTATGCGTGTCTGATTTCTGAATTAAATATAGCACTGAAATAAGTTCAAACAGTCACTAAAAATAGACATTAAAATAGAAAAAGCTCAAAATAAACAACATCATCACCATCATAATGTAAAAAAAAAAACAGGTTTAACCAAGAATCTGCAACTCACTACAGGACTCTAAATTACAATAGCACTGAAATCAGTTCATACAGTCACCAAAATTAAAAAAATCTCAAATAAACAAATCATCATCACCATCATGAACATAAAATAAAAGCTTTAACTAAAAATCTACATCTCACTTCACAAAAAAGCACCGAAACCAGTTCATACGGTCAATAAAATAGACAATAAAATAGAAAAAGCATAAATTTACAAAAATGATCACCATAATATAAAAGAAACTCTACATCTAGATAGATTCTGAATTAAAAATAGCACTGAAATCAGTTCTTACAGTCACTAAAATAGACATTAAAACAGAAAAAGCTCAAAATAAACAAACAGCATAACCATCACAGAAGCTTTCACTAAAAATCTACAACTCACTTCACAAAAATAGCACTGAAATCAGTTCAAACCGTCATTTAAATAGACAATAAAATAGAAAAAGCTCAAAATAAACAACATCATCACTGTCATAATGTAAAAAAACAGGTTTAACCAAAAATCAGCATCTCACTACTGGACTCTGAATCAAAATAGCACTGAAGTGCATACGGTCATTAAAATAGACAATAAAATACAAAAAGCAGAAATAAACAAACATGATCACCATCATAATATAAAACAAAACGGGTTTAACCAAAAATCTACATCTCAATAATAGATTCTAAATTAAAAATAGCACTAAAATCAGTTCAAACAGTCATTAAAACAGACATAAAAATAGAAAAAGCTCAAAATAAACAACATGATCACCATCATAATGTACAAGAAACAAGTTTAACCAAAATTCTGCATCTTATTACTGCATCTGAATTAAAAAATAGCACTAAAATCAGTTCATACAGTCACTAAAATAGACATTAAAACAGAAAAAGTTCAAAATAAATAACATCATCACCATCATAAAGTACAAGAAACAAGTTTAACCAAAAATCTCCAGCTCACTACTGGATTCTGAATTAAAATAGCACTGAATCAGTTCATACAGTAACTAAAATAGAGATTAAAACAGGAAAAGCTCAAAATAAACAGCATTATCACCATCATAAAGTACAAGAAACAAGTTTAACCAAAAATCTGCAGCTCACTACTGGATTCTGAACTAAAATAGCACTGAATCAGTTCATACAGTGACTAAAAAGGAAAAATCTTAAATAAACAAACATCACCATCATGAAGACAAAACAGAAGCCTTTCCTAAAAATCTACATCTCACTTCACAAAAAAAACAACAACAACAACACTTAAATCAGTTCAAACAGTCATCAAAATAGACATTAAATTAGGAAAAGCAAAAATAAACAAACATCATCACCATCATAATATACAAGAAACAAGTTTAACCAAAAATCTGCATCTTATTACTGGATTCTGAACTAAAATAGCACTGAAATGGGTTCATACACTCACCAAAATCGAAAAAGCTAAAAATTAACAACATGATCACCATCATAAAGTACAAGAAACAGGTTTAACCAAGAATCTGCTGCTCACAACTAGATTCTGAACTAAAATAGCACTGAAATCAGTTTATATAGTCACTAAAACGGAAAAAAAATACAGAAATAAACAAACATCATCACCATCATAAAGTACAAGAAACAAGTTTAACCAAAATTCTGCAGCTCACTACAGATTTTGGACTTAAAATAGCACTAAAATCAGTTCAAACAGTCATTAAAATAGACATTTAAATAGAAAAGGCTCAAAATAAACAGCATTATCACCATTATAAAGTACAAGAAACAAGTTTAACCAAAAATCTGCATCTCACTAATGAACTCTGAATTAAAAATAGCACTGAAATCAGTTCATACACTCACTAAAATGGAAAAATCTTAAATGAACAAACATCA
The DNA here is from genome assembly GCA_903798035.1 of Danio albolineatus. Lineage (NCBI taxonomy): Eukaryota > Metazoa > Chordata > Actinopteri > Cypriniformes > Danionidae > Danio > Danio albolineatus. Next base: position 305,172 of record CAIGQQ010030584.1, on the reverse strand, counting down.
TCACCATCATGAAGACAAAACAGAAGCTTTCACTAAAAATCTACATCACACCTAACAAAAAATGGACTGAAATCAGTTCAAAATGTCATTAAAATAGACATTAAAATGGAATATCTGAAATAAACAAACAGCATCACCATCATGAAGATAAAACAGAAGCTTTCACTAAAAATCTACATCTCACTTCGCAAAAAAAAGAGCTGAAATCAGTTCATACGGTCATTAAAATAGACCTTAAAATGAAAAAAAAACAGAAATTAACAAACATCATCACCATCAAAATTTAGAAGAAACAAGTTTAACCAAAAATTTGCATCTTATTACTGCATCTAAACTAAAAATAGCACTGAAATCAGTTCATACAGTCACTAAAATAGACATTAAAACAGAAAAAGCTCAAAATAAACAACATTATCACCATCATAAAGTACAAGAAACAGGTTTCACCAAAAATCTCCAGCTCACTAATGGATTCTGAATTAAAATAGCACTGAAATCAGTTCTACGGTCACTGAAATAGAGATTAAAACAGAAAAAGCTCAAAATAAACAACATGATCACCATCATAAAGTACAGGAAACAGGTTGAACCAAAAATCTGCAGCTCACTACAGGATTCTGAACTAAAATAGCACTGAAATCAGTTCGTACAGTCACTAAAATGGAAAACTCTTAAATAAACAAATCATCATTACCATCATGAAGATAAAACAGAAGTCTTCACTAAAAATCTACATCTCACTTCACAAAAAAATGGACTGAAATCAGCTCAAATTGATTAAAATAAACATTAAAATAGAAAAAGCTTAAATAAACAAACAGCATCACCATCATGAAGATGAAAGAGAAGCTTTGACAATAAAAGATCTCACTTCAGGCTTCTGAATAAATAAATAGCACCTTAAGCAAATACCACTATCGTGAAAACAGACGTACAGGACTAGATGTGCACGTAAAGCAACATGTTTATCATCAGCCCGGGTCAGACAGCAGCTGACAGGTGCTCGCTGGGTTAAATGTGATGCTGTTTCTCGCACACAGATGTTGTTAATCTTACCTCTGCAATGTCTCGAAACGAGCTCTGAAACCGCGGATCATCCCAGCAGCACAAACACAACCCGAGGACGCATTTTATCCTCCGTTTCTGCCCGTGTTTGCTGCTCCGCTAACGCTTATTTTGGCCCATTCCCGTGTCAGTGACGTGCACTTCCGGTGTCGCTCCGCCAGCAGCAGGAATTCAGATCCGATGTGGTGAGAGGGTTTAATTAAACGTAACGTTAACTTAACTAGCGAACGGCAGTGTAAATAATAACCTAAAAAACACGTGATAATGACACAATAATATAAATAAAACGTCTAAAATGTATATTATATATCGGTAAAATTAGGAATGGGCATTTAATAATAATAATAATAATGGTATATATATGCTACCTGACAAAAGTCTTGTCGCCTATCCACATTTTAGGAACAACAAATAATAACCTGACCTCTAGTTGGTCATTTGGTATCAGAAGTGGCTTATATGAAAGGCAAAGACCTCTAGATTACTCTTATTTTACCACAATAAAACATGATCATGGCTTGATTTTTAATTATTTTATTAGGACAGTAAGGTCTGACTCTGCTTAGACTAAAGTCTTGTCACTTAACAGAAATAATGTCCATTATAGAATATAAAGTCATGCTGCAGTGGAGACAGAATGAATACAATATTTTGTGTGACTCCTATGAGCTTGGAGGACTGCATCCACACATCTCTGCAATGACTCAAATAACTTATTAATAAAGTCATCTGGAATAGCAAAGAAAGTTCATCAAGAGAACGTACTCACAGAACGTACTCAGTTTGTCCAAATAAAGGATTTTAAGTCAAGATCTCAGATTGTCACCACTGGTGTCCCACAAGGTTCTGTACTGGGTCCACTTCTTTTTATCATATATCTATTGCCACTTGGTCACATTTTTAGGAAATACAACATCCAATTCCATTGGTATGCTGACGACACTCAACTCTACCTGTCCACTAAGCCTTCCAGTTCTTTTCCTCCTTCCGCTTTGAGCAGATGTTTAGTTGAAATAAAAATCTGGCTTTCAGCTAACTTTTTAAAATTAAATAGCGACAAAACTGAAGCCCTTCTCATCGGGACTAAAAGTGTTTTGAATAAAGCTGACAATTTTACAGTAGACATTGACAATAACACAATTCTTCCTTCTGTACAGGTAAAGAGTTTGGGTGTCATCTTGGATAGCACACTTTGAATTGAAGGTCACATCAACAATATTACGCGTACTGCATACTTCCATCTGCGTAATATCACTCCGCCCTTCTCTCACAACCAATAACACAGCAGTTCTCATCCACGCATTAGTTACTTCGCGTCTTGACTACTGTAATGCACTCCTCTCTGGGCTTCCTTCTAAACTTCTCCATAAACTTCAGCTAGTTCAGAACCATGCAGCTCGTGTCATCACTAGGACTTCATCTCATGAGCACGTCACACCACTTCTCTATCAGCTTCACTGGCTTCCGGTAAAGTTTTGTATTGATTTTAAAATACTACTTTTAACTTTCAAGGCACTTCATAATCTTGCTCCTCAGTATCTCACTGAACTTCTCCATATCTATACCCCTTCTCACACTCTTCGATCAGCCAACTCTTTCTCCCTGGTGCCACCTCGCACTCGATTAAGCACAATGGGAGACAGATCCTTCAGCTCTATGGCTCCTCGGCTATGGAACTCTCTTCCCCTGGACATAAGGAGCAGTGATAGTCTTCACACTTTTAAATCTCGCCTAACGACCCATCTTTTAAAGCAGGCTTTCTTTTAATATATTTATGTGTATGTATGAATGTATGTATGTATATACACTTAAAATGCTTTAATGTTTTAATTTGTTTCTATTTTGGCTGTTGATGCTTGTTGTAAGGCGACCTTGGGTGTCTAGAAAGGCGCCAACTACAAATAAAATGAGTTATTATTATTATTAAGAGTCTTTGGGTTCATCTTCAACGCCTCCTCCTTCATCTTACCCTAGACATGCTCAATAATGTTTATATCTGGTGACTGGGCTGGCCAATCCTGGAGCACCTTGACCTTCTTTGCGTTCAGGAGCTTTGATGTGGAGGCTGAAGTATGAGAAGGAGCGCTATCCTGCTGAAGAATTTTGTCCTCTTCTGTGGTTTGTAATGTAATGGGCAGCACAAATGTCTTGATACCTAAGCCCCACCTTTTTAATATTGATATAGTTTGATATTAAAAAAGTACAAATATTATTAATCGCATGATAAAATGAAACAATATGAAAATTAAATGAAACATAATACAATAATAATTTGTATTAATATTATCATTGAAAATAATGTTAAATAAACTATAATAAAACAAATCAATATTAATGAAAATCTAAATATCACTGTTGAAATATTATATCAAAATATTACAATACAATACTGTCATATTTTAATATTGATATATTACATTTCATTTAGAAACGCTAAAATATTAATTGCAATTAATAAAAACTTGTTAAGAATAAAAATGATAAAAATAATACAACAAACCAGTGCTAATTAAAGCAATAAAACAAACATCAATTATTAATAAAAATATGAATAATTGATTACATTAAATTAGAATTACATTATAATACTTTATTTTTATATTGCATAAGATATTATTATTTTATTATTATAAAAAGAGAGTGCTTAATAATAATAATAATAATAATAATAATAATAATAATAATAATAATAATAATGGGCGACACGGTGGCTCATTGGTTAGTGTCACGGCAAGGTCACTGTTTCGAGTCCCAGCTGGGTCAATTGGCATTTCTGTGTGGAGTTTGCATGTTCTCACGGGTTGGCGTGGGTTTGCTCAGAGTGCACTGGTTTCCACCACAGTCCAAACTCATGCGCTATGGGTGAGCTGAATAAACTAAATTGGCCATAGTGTATGAGTGTGAATGCAAAAGTGTATGGGTGCTTCCCAGTGTTGGGTTGCAGCTATAAAGGTATTCACTGCGTAAAATGGATGCTGGAGTAGTTGGCGGTTCATTCCGCTGTGGCAACCCCTGATAAATCAAGAGATTGAACTGAAGAAAATTTTTATTAATGAATGAATAATAATAATATTAATAGCAATAATAATAATAATGCATTCTAAAATAAGGCAATCAAACACAAAGGACATTTTCAGATCATTTCATTTTCGTCCTCTACATTCATAGACTTAAGTTTTATATTTTATTTAGGAGTTTGTTCCTAAAACCCTTAAACATCTGTTCCAAGCGTCTCTCATCATACAATATTCCTGCATATATCCATATTTCACCATCTGAATATATTTTCTGGGAGGCTCAAACCGTGTGGCAGCAGAAACATGATGTTTTCACCCCAGCATTGATGTTTTTGATTTGATTTAATTTATTTTTGAACAAAAAAATACATTTCAAAATCGTCGAAAATGGAGCAGGATGAAGCGCAAGCTTATTTTCCCACCCCATTACCACACATCATTTGTCTATTACTTAAACTCATTTCTTTCTTTTTTTTTTTACTTATCTCTTCTTTTTACAATGTGCAATGAACAGCAGTCCAGCGTTTGTAACCCAAATAAGATGAGATTTATTAGGGAAAACTTCATTAGATTTAAAAAAAATTTAAAGCCAGGTGGTTACAAACAATTCATATGGGCTGAATGTAAAGAAACCAATTAAATTAAACATTATTAAATTGATTTAATAAACTTCCACTGCGTAAAACATATGCAGGAATAGTTGGCGGTTCATTCCGTTGTGGTGACCCCTGATAAATAAGGGACTAACCTGAAGGAAAATGAATAAATTAATTAGTTTGTTTAAATTCAGCCCATATAAATGGTCTGCAACCAATCACACTGTAAAAATGCTGGGTTCCACACAATTCCTTCAATAAATCAGTTAAGCTACAAATATAAGCGGATTGAACAAAACAATGAAGTTGTCCCAAAACAAACACAAAAATTGTGTAGTTTCAACTCATTTTAAACAAGCAGCAAAAGTTTTGAGTTTACCTTAAAACCACGTAGTAAATATTTTTCAGTAATGTTTATATTTTTGAGTCGAGGCTGCAGTAGAAGTCTGCCTGTCTGCGGTGCTGGAGCACAGGCATGTCCCTCCTGACATCCTGTAGTTTCTGCAGGTCGATGTGAGCCAGTGTGACGCCCTCCTGTGTCCCGCCACCGTCCCCCAGCACCTCACCCCATGGGTCAACCGCCAGAGCGTGACCGTATGACGCCCGCTTCGCGTGATGTGCTCCGACCTGTGCCGCCGCTAGCACGAAACACTGCATCTCCACCGCCCGTGCACGCAGGAGAACCTGTATTAGCACATTAGCTTAGCATGTTAGAACCCACATGAAAAATACTATTTACAGTGTATTTACAGTGTATTTGAAACTGACTATAGTACCGTAATTATATTATTCTCTTGTGGCAAATCGGAAGTTCTAAAAAAAGTCGCAAAAACGAGAGTACTTCCACAATGCCAAATAAGGTCAATAGTACAATACTTCAATTATTCTGTTGTGGTGATTCTATAGTTGCTATGGTAATACAACAACTAAAGACCATTTTGAAAGATGTAAATAATGGCAATGATCCTAACATACGCCACTAGCACGAAACACTGTGTTTCCACCGTGAACATGGATTAGTACATTAGCATAGCATGTTAGAAACCACACGAAAAATACAAGTTACAGTGTATTTACTGTAATTTACAGTGTATTTTAAACATACTATAGTACTGTAATATAATTATTCTGTCGTGGCGATTCTACTGTTGCTGTGGTAACAATAATAATAATACATTTTATTTATATATTGCTCAGACTCAAAGCGCTAACAAGAGCATCAGAACACAGCAGAACATGAAATACACACAAAAAAAAAAAAAAAATACAGATTAAAAGAAAGCCTCATAAGTTATAAGCAATAATAAAAAGATGAGTTTTAAGAAGTTTCTTAAAACAGTCCAAGGAACTGGCATTTCTGATGTATGTGGGAAGAGCATTCCACAGTTTAGGTGCACGATAGGAGAATGCCCTTCCTCCCATGGTGTTAAGTTTACAACGAGGCTGAAACAAGGTGAGCCCAGAAGCGGAATGTAGATTACGAGAGGAAGAGAATGTGGATATCAGATCACAGATATAATCAGGAGCAGAACCATGAACAGCTTTATAAGTTAAAATCAAGGTTTTAAAATCGATGCGTGACTTCACAGGCAACCAGTGTAACTGGTGGAGTACCGGGGTAACGACAACTATAGACCATTTTAAGGGGAACTGACGCAAGTAGGTCACATGATATAATGGCAAACGTAGTACGTCCCAATTCCATTCATACTATGAAGAACGCACTTTCATAACTGTTGTGTAGTAAATTTAAATGTAGAACTACTCAAGTATTAGGCAATTTCGGACACAGCCACTATGTTTGTGAACTATACTATAGTTCAGTACTTGAATTATTCTGTTGTGGTGATTTTATAGTTACTATGGTAACAACAACTATACCATTTTGAGAGATGTAAACAATAACAATTGTGCTTACGTATGTCCTTTTTATGTCGCTAGCACAAAAGACTGCGTCTCCATCGCCCACGCACACAGGAGAACCTGGATTAGCACATTAGTTTAGCATGTCAGAACACACAAAATAATTTACAGTTAAATACTACAGTGTTTTTGAACCATGCTATTAACCTTATTCTTGAAGTATGAGCGGGCACAGACATTGCAATCTTTTTGGCTCGGCACTTTTGTTCTCATTCATTCATTCATTCATTTTCTTTTCGGCTTAGTCCCTTTATTAATCCGGGGTCGCCACAGCGGAATGAACCGCCAACTTATCCAGCATTTGTTTTATGCAGCGGATGCCCTTCCAGCCACAACCCATCTCTGGGATCATACACTATGGACAATTTAGCTTACTCAATTCACCTGTACCGCATATCTTTGGACTGTGGGGGAAACCGGAGCACCCGGAGGAAACCCACGCAACCACGGGGAGAACATGCAAACTCCACACAGAAATGCCAACTGGCTCAGCCGGGGATCGAACCAGCGACCTTCTTGCTGTGAGGTGAACGTGCTACTCACTACGCCACCATGGCGCCCTGTTCTCATTCATTTCCATTGATATTCAGATGTTAAAAACAGCACGTTAAGCTTCTTGATGTTGCAAACTGATTTTTTCTTATTATATTATCCTACTTTTTATGTATACTTATCAACAAACTTGTTTGTAAGCAAGTCGATTTTTGCTGTTTATTATTCAGTCATTTCTCCAAAGGCAAATGAATCTGAAGTTCTAAAACAAGTCGCAAAAACGAGAGTACTTCCACAATGCCAAATAAGGTCAATAGTACAATACTTTAATTATTCTGTTGTGGCGATTCTACTGTTGCTGTGGTAACAACAACTAGTTTTAGGGAACTGACGCGAGTAGGTCACATGATATAATGGAGAAAGTAGTACGTCCAAATTTCAATTCACATTATGAAGAACACACTTTCATAACTGTCGTGTAGTAACTTTAAATGTAGAAACTACTCGAGTATTAGGCAATTTCAGACACAGCCACTATGTTTGTGAACCATACTTTAATTCAGGACCTGAATTATTCTGTTGTGGTGATTCTATAGTTACTATGGTAACAACAACTATATAATTTTTAGCCATGTAAACAATAACAATGGTGCTAATGTATGTCCTGTTTTACGCCGCTAGCACGAAGCACTGCGTCTCTTAAAACCAGTATGCGAGCTGAGTAGCATGTCTGAATTCATAGTATTGAAAAACAGTATGCGAGACGTACCCGAATGTCATATTACCCATGACGCAATGCAAGATAATTCATAAATGACATGATATAGTATGTCCAAATTCCATTCATACTATATAGAACACACTTTTCTAACGGTCGTGTAGTAAATTCAGATTCAAAGGTAGTACCTACTCGAGTATTAGGTGATTTTTTTGAACACACTGTTGACATGTGTTAACAAATTATTCACATTCATGATTATTTTGATAAGAATTGTATAGTATTTCACTCTAAATAGCTAATATTATTTGCTTTAGAGTCTGACCTCCCAGTGTGCGGCTCCTGTGGCCACAGTGAAGGCTGATGGGTAAGTGAGGATTTCTGCTCCGTGTCTCTGCAGCGCTGCCGACAGCTCAGGAAAACGCAGATCATAGCAGATGCCGAGACCCACCTGCGAATCAGCAGGACAGTGAACATCCGTGAAAAATTTAATAATCTCCAAAACTATGCCATTCGTTTGTGCTAACATGTGTGCTTGTTTGGTGTCGGAGATGTTAAACGTTATTTTATTGACCGCGTGACGTCGCTCTCCACCCCATGTTGATAAAATTGCTCCTGATCAGCACTCAATTTATGCTGTTAAATCCAACGCTGTATCTGTTTTCATTCATTTTTCTGTGGCTTAGTCCCTTATTTATCAGAGGTCACCACAGCGGAATGAACCGCCAACTATTCCAGCATATGTTTTACACAGCGGATGCCCTTCCAGCTGCAACCCAGTACTGGAAAACACCCATACACACTCATTCACACAAATATACACTACGGCCAATTTAGTTTATTCAATTAACCTATAGTGCATATGATTGGACTGTGGGGGAAACCGGAGCACCCGGAGAAAACCCACGCCTACACAGGGTGCACATGCAAACTCCACTCAGAAATGCCAACTGGCCTAGCCGAGGCTCGAACCAGTGACCTTACTTTTACAGACAGAGGTTCACACTGAGCACATGGTCAGATACACACGGAAGAGAACGGAAAGAGTGCCTCTGTACCTTCCCGATGGGCGTCTGCACAGGAGGAACCAGACGAGGGCCAGGAATAGTGAAGGCGCTTTCTTTCAGAGAAACACCTTTGCTGCTCAACTCCACGTCAAACAGATGAGCCTTCCTGTACACTGACACTATCTCACCTGAGCACAGCAACACACACACAAATACATAAGCATAAATACACACAAATACTTAAAGAGCCCCTATTATACATTAAAAAGGGTCATATTTTGGTTTTGGGGGTCTCCAGCAACAGGCTGATATGCATGGAAGGTCAAAAAACACTTCCATTGTCTTATAATATGCATTTATTTTTACCTCATTACCCCAGCGACTCCTATATGATTACTTCAGCGATTCATTTGTTCCCAAACCTCTCCCTAGCACGAAGCTAATCTCCGCTGATTGGACCAATGACAGTCTGCTGCGATTGGTCGACAGCGTTCAGAGTAAGAGATAGAGAGAAATACCCGCCACGGCTTCTCAATATTCAAGTAGTCAGAGTGCATAGTGTATGCATGAGCATACCTGCCAACACTACCATTTTTTCCGGGAGTCGCCCATATTTCAGACCCATCTAAAAATGTCACCCTCCTGTTTTGTTGTTTCTCTCGGAAAAGTCCCGTAATTTCAACCACCCCTTTTAGTTTTAGACATGATATGAGAATATAAGGAGTTAACCAGATACAGTACAACTGGTCACAAGTAACAAAACACAATTAAATACATAATTTGCAAGCTAGAGAAAACAAGGAGATGACCATTTTAATCGCACTTACTTAAACTTGTGATATAAATAAAGATGAATTGAATTGAACAATTTCTTTCATATAGCGTGCAGCCAACGAGGTATTTTGCTTTATATTTGTATTTAGTGTTTGAAGTTTCTAAGTTTGGTTTGTTTGTTTACGTATGTTTTGTTTTGTAAATATTGTTTACTTTTCACGGTGGATTTGTGGAAAAATCCATCAAATAAACCAGTATCATGGAAACCACTTGTGCCAGCGTATGCTTGAGGGAAATTACAACTACCGTTTTCAGACCCATATTTCCCGTAATTTCAACCATCCCTCATCCTCCCCGGTGCTCAGCATTATGGGAGAGTCTGTGAAACCCCCGGGTTGACAACATTCGTATAAGATCCGATCGCTGCGGCTGCCCGAAACACGCTTCACAGTATGAACACCACAGTACACAGTACCCCGTTCTCAACAGTGTTATTCAGACACCCCACCCCCGAACCATATTGCTCCATTCTTAATCATAAGTAAAAACAGTGACACACGGTCAGTATTAGTCCACACAGTGGCAAAAGCTGAACTATTATGAAACTTGACCGCCGCACGTGTGCTAATGGTGGCCATAGCAACGACAAACAGCAGAGGAACACAAGCTCACAAACGCATTTAAATCCGTAAACAAAGCGGCACGCATCGCGTTTTCAACGTGGCTTTAGACACAATATAAGAATATAAAGAGTTAACCAGATACACTACAAGCAGTTACAAGCAACACAACACAATTAAATACATCATTTGCAAGCTCGAGAAAACAAGAAGGCGACTATTTTAATCACACTTACTTACACTTGTGAAATGGAGGAAGAAACTGGTCCATGAACTGTCTACTGTAAAGTTCCTGTCAAGCTCTGCAAAGTGGACTGGCACAGTATTTTCAGCCGTGAAAGTTATTATGTGTCAGGCCAACTGAGCAGTCCAAAAGTGAAGAGCGGGGTGGGTGGATAGAGCGGAGTGCGGCGATTGCGGCAGGGAAGGGGTTGGATAGAGGGTGCAGACCAGATTCACGGTGGCAGTCCACCCCTGCATACATCAATAGTCTTTTCTGATCCTTCATTTAACAAATGGCTGACGAATTCCCTGTAGTAAGTGTGTAGATTGCTGAAGCACAAGGCTGGGTTTATAATGCTGAGGTATTGCTGCAGAAATAAATCACCCACTGACTCTTTACAGCCTCATCTTTGGTTCTTCCTCACACTTCCAATAACATCCAGCTGAGTACTGCGTCTTCGTGACATGATTTAACCGGCGTCTGCTACAGTGTTCTTCACCTTTTTCTTGCTACTGTGTTTGTGGGCGGGGCCGGGGGTTTCAATTTTCCCGGGTCTGAGTGCACAACAAATGGGCGGGGCTTAAGTTTCATATCCACGTCATGCCAAAACGGCATGAAAACCTCGTTATTAAGGTGACTCATTTGAAGCACTCTGAGTCGACTCTTTTATAGATGAATCAATAGTTTTAAACAAGCTACACTTTCAGATTTAAGCCTGAGCTGGACATTTCACTTCACTCAGAGCTGAGTTACACACTGCATGAAGATCATTTTCAAAAACCCATAATAGGGGCTCTTTAAACGCAATCACAAATGTACAAAAACACAAACGAAGTTGCACACACACACAAATACAATCTCAAAACACACAAATGCTCACACACAGAAACACGCACGAACAAATGTACGAAAACACACACAAAAACTTGCGCGCACACACACAGAACAAACAGATGAACACAAACACACAAATGTGCACACACACACAAACAATCAAACACAAACACAATTGCAAACACAAATGTACGAAAAAACACACACACAAACACACAAATGTGCACACTCACACAAACACACCCACAATAAACATATAAACACACAAATAAAAGCAAATACAAACACACAAATTGCACACACACAAAGATGCAAATATTGTAACATGCAAAGATGTACACACACACAAACAGAACCACACAAGTATACACACAAATACAAACAAACACACAAATGTGCATACATACACAAAACAAACACGCTCACACATAAAACAAACACACACAAATGTACACACACACATACACAACAAATACATACAGTACACACACAAAAACGAACACACAAATACACAATCACAAATGCACACAAATGTACACAAGCACGCACACAAATACCTAAACGCAAACACAAATGTACAAAAACACACACAAACATACACACAAACCCACAAATTGCGAACACACACAAATATGCACAAACATTTACACACAAACACAATTGCAAACACACATGCACACAAATGTACACAAACACACGCAAAACAAACACATAAAAGTGCTGTCTCTCTCTCTCTATATATAAAGAGTGTAAGTACCTTGTCCATTAATGATAATGTGGCTGTTATAAATGCGTCGGTCTGTTTCCCAGTCGTGTCCTCGCTCATGAAATCCGCCCAGAGACAGCCACACGTCCAGCTTCCTTAAATACAGACATACAGCCATTTACAATCACACTGTATGTTCTGAATCCCCACAGCAGTAGCTATGTTTCCATCCAAAGGTGCAGATACAAGTGAATTTAAAAGGTGCTGTCTGTAAGCTTCTGACTAAAGCATAAAAATACCATAGTATGTTTGCAGATATTTGAAAAACATGCTGAGTGAACGTGTTTACTTGTTTATCTGAAAAACAATGCTGTGTTTTCCGTGCCGGAACGATGTCTTTGTTTTAGTCATTTTAACCAGCCCAATGCCAGTTTAGCCATTTATATTTCAGCACCCCGCGTTGCCTTAGAAAACAGTGTATTTCATTCATTCAGGAAGGCTCTGAAAGCATTGCACCTGTGACTGAAATGCGACCTCTGGTGGACAGTAGTAGACTCTGAAATGAGAAGCAGATTCAAAGTTCCACAAGAGGTTATTAATTAGCAAATAATATAAATATTACGAGTGTAAACATTAGGTGAGCAGGTTACATTTTAGCCGCGTGTCCTAACAACAGGCTTCGCGATGAGATACGCAGTGATGAGCAATTGGGCTGTTTGAACCAGATGAAACACAACAGAAATTTAAATACAGCCATTCAGAAGCACAGAATATGCACTCACTCATGATATAGTGAGGTTTATAATCTATTTAATACATATTAACCCTTTGAAGTTATTAAATGTAGATGCGGAATCATTGATATGTGGTCAATCTCAAGATCTGAGGTGAGATATCTGCTGCTGCTTTCAGTACATGGCAATGTAAAACATTGAATAAAAAACTGCAATTAACAGGACCTTTAATGCAATATTCCAAAATGTGCATAAAAACACAGCTAGTGTGTGTTGGGCTCACCTGGCCAGGTGTGTGTATCTGCTGATGGTTTCTCCATCCAGACTCTCTGACAGCTGCAGGGTCTCCTCGCGGCTGGAGCCGATGTAATCGAAGGCCTCTGGTAGAAACACCATACTGGCCCCGCCCACTTTGGCCTGCTCCACCAATCGCGTACAGGTACTGAAGTTCGCCTCTTTGTCAGGGGTGGCGGTCATCTGACACACCGCAGCCACAGGAAGCGATGAAGACATCCTGTCAACACAAACACACTGGGATTACCCAGGGCTCAACAATAAGGACTGCCCGATGGCCCGGGGCCAGCATGAGAGGCGCTCGGGACAGTAGACAGGATTAATAGTGGCCCGATCGGGCCAGCGCTGCCTTGTCACTAAAGTTTGATTTTAAAATAATGTGACTATTTGTCAATTGCGTGCAAATACAGTCTTTTAATTTAGAAACAGTTCGTGCTTTTAAGCCCTTAAATGCTGCCCTCTCTGTGATGTCGTAAATGCCAAATTGCTTTTTGGTTCCTCATATCTGATTGGATGTTGTGAGCATGCTGTTTTTTTCTGTAACCTGGTAACAACCAGTCCAGCAAAGAGACGGCAACATCGCGGCAACATCAGATTATGAGGATTAAAGAAAACATATGTTTCTAACGTCTTGGAAGCAGACATTTATGTGGGTTCAACACAATGAAAAAAATTGTGTTTTGCTCAGTTTGAGGGCCTCACAGTGGGTAGCACAATCGCCTCACAGCAAGAAGGTCGCTGGTTTGAGCTTCGGCTGGGTCAGTTGTCATTTATGTGTAGAGTCTACATGTCCTCCCTGTGTTGACGTGGGTTTCTTCCGGGTGCTCTGGTTTCCCCCACAAGTCCAAAGACGTGGTAAAGAAGAATTGGGTAGGCTAAATTGGCTCTAGTGTATGTGTGTGAATGAGTGTGTATGGATGTTTCCCAGTGATGGGTTGCAGCTGGGCATTCGCTGCGTATAACACTGGATAAGTTGGTTATTTTAAAGAGCCCATATGGTGGGTTGAGAACGGTTAAATTTCACTTTTTGAAGTCCCAAACAACAGGATGATATGTATGCAAGGTTAAAAAACACTTTCGATGTCTTATAATATCTATTTATTTTTACCTCATTTTCCCACCGACTCCCATATGAATCGTCTGAGCGAGTCTTTTTCCCCAAGCACCTCCTTTACGTGACGCTACCACGTCACGTCACCACGTCACGTCCGTGTCAGGAGCCCGATGCCAGAACATATTGAAATCAAGTCACTGCTTTTGTACAACAGCGTATTGCTAAATTCTTCATCATAACAACAAACATTCAGTAATAATTAACACTTCATGGACTATTGTAAGCCAACAAATAGTTACATTCGGCAGTAAGCTAAATGGCTACCGCTACATGCTGCACGGAGCAAACACAATACAGACAACTACATCCATATTTACCTTGTTACGGTCAACACGACTGGAAGAACACGCTGGTCCAAATAAACTGGGTATTGATCCATCCTTAACAACAACCGTGCAACAAATCCTGCGTTGTAAGCGTGTAGATTTGTGTAGCTCTCTTCAGAGAGATGACGTGATCACAGCACCGTGTTGAGGATGTATTTCTCAGGTATTTTACCAAAAATAAACCTCAACCACTCCAGGTAGGAAAAAGAGATTTCCAGGTAGGGAAAATAACACAGCTTTTCCCTCGCACTTCAGAGCACAGCGTCCGCGGGTCATGATTTAACCAGAATGCCGATGAGTTTAGAAAAGTTAGCAGCAGTCGTGTTTTCCGGATCAATAACTCATGACCGAAACAGTGTTCCTACACAAATAGCACCTCTTTTCAACCGTCGCAATGTATACAATCACCTACAACCTTATTTTCCTAAAAATGAGCTTTCCTACGCGCTGGACGCATCATATTAAACTCATCTGTGCCGGCGGCAGAGAGACCGGTCCTTAGGGACCGTCTACAAAGAGCGAAACGCGAAAAACAATACTACATAAGCTGTCAATAACTTCTCTCTAAATCTTTATACTGCCATCAAACAGAATAAAGATTTACTTAGATATTACTCAGATCACACGTCACTGCTGTCCCGCTCGTCATGCGATTATTCTAGCCGGTTATGCTACAACACTTACTGCGATACAGTGCTTGTTGTCTTCCACTTTTCCTTCCTGTCTGTGGGCGGGGCCGGGCAGTTCAAATTTTAGCGGGGTCTGCGCGCGCAACTATTATGTTTCGCGTTGACGTCAAGCCGAAACGGCTAAAGACTCGTTCTAATAACGATTCATTTAAACAACAATGAGTCGACTCTTTTATATATATGAATCAATCGTTTTAAACACTTTGCACTTTCAGATTTAAGCCTTAGCTGGACATTTCACTTTACTTAGAGCTGTGTAACACACTGCATGGAAGGTCATTTTCAAAAATCCATAATATGGGCTCTTTAATTTACATTTTTGCATTTATGAAGAAAAAGCTTCGTTATGGATGTGACACTTTTCTGTTATGGACGTGACAGATGTGAAATTTGCACTTGTGTTATTTTGGTAAATCAAATATAATTGTTTGAAAACATTGAACAAGACATTTTTGAGTATTCGTACAGCACTGTAAAATACAAGAGTACACAAAAAAAATTAGAAGGGTTTCGCTAGTTTGATAACAACTTAATTTTTTCATGGCAAGGTTGACATTTGCATGGAATTGCTCTTATTCATTTTTGGGTGAACTACCCCTTTAAATGGATTGTTTTTAATACTAAAAAGTCCTCAATACGGACAACTGCACAGCAAAAGTCACCAGAATAGATAAAACCTGTCTATCTCTAACACAATAAATCAAAAGTACGATCACATTACTCAACAAAATCTTCCTTATGAACAATAATAAACAACAGACAGCATCTGAGATTACACTGCAAGCTCATGAGAGCCTCGTAAAGTACAAAACAACATTCAAAAATGCTAACCTGCTCTGTCGTCTCGATGTCCGAGCCAACAGACCGACAGCAAATGCAGATTTTCTGTGTTTTACAGCAATAAACGAAAGCATCAACAATACTTTTAACCTCTCTTCACTTTCTGTCACAACACAGGCTGAACTTTGAGCTTAATTCTTCCACTCAGAGGCGAATAGCTAATCTAACAGCTCACATATTAACAGCTCACGACATAATCTGCAGAATACTGTGAAAAATGTAACAAAAAGTCCGTCTTTTCGCATTAAATTACAGCTTGTGTTCAGACGTGTAGTACAAGACAGCATATAATACGAATGAAACGGCTGTTTGCCCGCTGTGGGCGGGGCTTCGGAGACAGGCGTCATGGATAAATAACGTACATTATAATTATCTATGCGTGTTGGTAAGTAATTATAATGCATTTATTTAAGTTTATCGTTGGTTAGCATTGTAAGTTAATTGGCAGCAGTCGTTTTTAGATGCAAACTAATGTAATTTAAAAAGCAGAGAAGGTACTACAGTCACGTGGTGTGTGATACTTTTCTCAGCGCGGAGTGGGAAAGATCAATGGCTGTTTCTCAATATGCGTTCTTCAGCGGACTTGCGTCCTCGTGTTCTCGTGAAACGTCATCATCACCTGCCAAAGTTCAGTTCGAACAAGAACAGAGGACGCATGAAAGCTCCCGGATGTGTTCTTGATATCGAGGACGCTCCGATGCAGACTTGAGCACCGAACTCGCTGTAGAAGCCCCAGAAGTCATTGCGACTGGAGGTGGGAAGCGCAGCATTTTGTATAAATTTATTATTAAAGTTCAGAGATGACACTTATTTACCTCAGGAGTTTTCCTAAATGAGACGGTGAAAGTAAACATTACCATAAAAATCCTAATAAAGGCATAAACACATTAAGGGTGTTTATTTGTTGAAATTCGTATTAAAATCTGTTTTATTTGTGATGTGCAGCGTATATTTCTGAAGTATTTATGCATTACATATATTGTGAAACGGGGGGGAAACAATAAATCGGTGTATAAATGCTGTAATGTTTAAATAATTTTCGGTTAAAGATGCGCGAGGGTCACGTGACCATCAGGAAGAACGCAGCATCTCATTTCTCAAAGAACGCGTTCTCTGTTCTCGCGGTCTCCCGAGTTCGTTCTCCCGATGTGACCTGGCAAGACCGCTCTCCACAAGAACACGAGTCCGTTCTCTGCGTTCTTGGAATTGAGAAACAGCCAATGACGAGAATGTAGTTGTAACCGCTGGTTGACATATTAGTATCTTGATTTTTTTTTATCGGTCTATTTATTTATTTATTCATTTCAAAAACTAGATTTCCATCTGTTTCTTAGATTTAAATTAAACAAAATTAATTGTTTTTAATTAAAATACTAATTTGCGTCCAAAAACGTCTCTTGAAGGAGAACAAATCTATATCAAACTAAGAAAATAAGTATAGAAATATCAAACGTGTATATCTAGGTAGTGTGAGTCTGTGTGTGTCTGTGTGTGTGTTTAAATTGTAGACTTTAAAAACGTTTTAAATACGTACAGCACTTTTTTATTCAATGCTTTAACAACACAGACTATACATTATTCTTGATATTATATCTATTAATTTATTAATAAATAAAGCCAAAAATAGTGTGAGTTTACATTTGCCCACAAGCTTGAAGCACTTTCATTTAAATTGATCGGCAATTTCAGTCAGGAGTGTTTATAGTCAGCCGCTCATGTGACCGCGCGGGGTCCTGACTCGTGCGGTTGTGTGCAGTTCATCATGGCGGCGAACAGCAGCAACAGCACGAGCGGTAAAAGCGGCGGAAAACAGTCCACTCCGTCCGCCGAGCAGGTAACGGAGCACCTGCTTCACTATAGTCACGCATGAACGCTTTATCTACACTTTTATCAACACTGCGACGTGACAAAACCCGAAAATAAACGCTGTAATAAACAACAAAGCCGGACCGCCCGCCGCCCCTCAGTCTCTATGATGGAGGTGTGCAGGTTCTGTCGCAAAACATTAAATCAGTATTGAGTGAGAGGCGCTTGTTCAGTTTTATATTTGTGCTGAAGCACTGCAGACTTCATATCACGCAGATTATAGAGGCTGCAGATTCATAAAGCTGCTGATATTATGCTGGTCGTCTCCACCCTGCTGTCTGTATATGGGAACGCCGTCGTGTGCATTTCTGTCACTATTCCTGTCATGGTCACAGAGTGACGCTGTTTAAGTCATTAAGGGACGACTTAATTATTATAAATATAAAGGGTTAGTTCATACTAAAATGGAAATTCTGTTATTAATTACACGTTAGTCTTAAGTACACAAATTAAGATGTATTAGATGAAATCCGAGAGCTCTCGCATCCTCCACAGACAGCAAGGTTCGTGAGATGATGTACAGAATTTGAACCAGAACCACTAGATATGTTTACATCCACCTATTTTTATGCACATTTTATAATCACGCTTAAAAATATTTGGCAAGAATTTTGAAAATGCTCATTAATAAAAACGTATCTGCACAATTGATCATACCTGTGATCACTGGGATGTGAAAATAAGGGATGACTTTAAAAAAATAAAATAAAATTTAGGGCTCTACAACAAGGACTGCCCGATGGCCCGGGGACAGTGTGAGAGACGCTCGGGACAGTAGACAGAATCGTTACTGGCCCGATCAGGCCAGTGCTGCCTTGTCACTAAATTTTAATTCGCCTGCGACTATTTGTCAATTGCATGCATATATATAGGCCCAATTCCAATTCTACCCCTTAACCCTTACCCCTACCCCTCGTTTTGCACGTTCACGTCAAGGAGATATGGTGTCCCAATTCTCTTTAGCTTGAAGGCGTAGGGCTAAGGGCAAGGGGTATACACCCCTTTGAACTAAGATTTTTCAGGACCACACTTAAAACGGAGGGGTAAGAAAATTACCCAGAATACACCTGCCACAATGGCAGGATAGCTGAACCCGGAAGTAATGAGATCCACAAATTAGTATTTTTTGTCATTATTACAATTTTTTTACGACAAACAAACAAATGTTTTAATATATTCATAACCGCGTTCGTGTTTTACCGTCATGCTTTTTAAAAAAAACACACAAAAAAACCCCGCTAAATTTCGCGATCTATAATCCATAATCATAACTCATGTACAGCAGTCCCACAACATTCTGACACTCGATGACACTGGAATACCCTGTCAGTAATGTCTAGTGTCTGGGAATGAGCTTTTACAGTGTCTGCTATAATGTTAATGTTGTTTTCTAGTGTTTACATGGATAAATATGGCCACTGTGTAAATACACAGTACAGTTACGATCTTATTGCCACATTAGATCGTTATGATAACATAATATATGCCTTCAGTGATTTCCTGAAGATAAACACCAAAAAATAACACAGCTGGAATAACTCCAGCAGTCGTGATCGTCTGATCTCATATGAAGCAAGAGATGGCGATGACATATGATGACGTGTGCAGGTGTTGAAGTGCTGTCCCAATTCTTAGGGGTAAGTTTTGAAGCACTTCCCCTTAACCCTCATTTGTAAGGGCCAAGGGGACGGGGTAGGGGTAAGGGTACAAAAATAGAATTGGGATTGGGCCTAAGTCTTAAGATAAAGAAATAGTTTGTGCTTTCAAGTATTTGAACGCTTCCTTCTCTGTGAAGTCGTAAATACCATATTGCTTTTTTGGTTCCTCTTATCTGATTGGATGTCGTGAGACGTTATTTTTTCCCGTAACCTGGTAAAAACCAACACAGCGAAGAGACGACAACATGACGGCAACATCATATTATGAAGCTAAAAGAAAATGTCTGTTTTCAGCCAGGTTTTGTTTTGCAATAAAATACCTGCACATTTTCCTTAACATTTTTAGAAATTATTTTTGACACATTATTTTAAATATGTGGCTAAGAAATAGCTATTAACATTGTTTTTGGTTGGGCCAGTGAAAAATTTTGGCAGGGCAAGTAAAAATCTGAACCACTGGTCCAATCGGGCCAGTAGAAAAAATCCTTAGTGTTGAACCCTGAAATAATAATAATCAGGGCTCAATGATAAGGACTGCCCGATGGCCCGGGGACAGTATGAGAGATGCTCGGGACAGTAGACAGAATCGTTACTGGTCCGATCAGGCGAGCGCTACCTTGTCACTAAATTAAAATTTTCCTGCGACTATTTGTCAATTGCATGCATATATAGTCTTAAAATCAAGAAATAGTTTGTGCTTTCAAGTATTTGAACGCTACCTTCTCTGTGAAGTCGTAAATACCATATTGCTTTTTTGGTTCCTCTTATCTGATTGGATGTCGTGAGATGTTATTTTTTCCGTAACCTTGTAAAAACCAACACAGCGAAGAGACGAGAACATGACGGCAACATCAGATTATGAGGCTAAAAGAAAATGTCTGTTTTCAGCCAGGTAGGCATGGGCCAGTATAAGATTTTGACGGTATGAAAACCTTGGATAAAAATATCACGGTTTCTTGGTATTGTGATTACTGCTGTAAAATATATATTTTTAAAATGTCTGGCTAAAACACAAAGCATTTTCCCCCTTTGAACATAATATATTTTATTTTGAGAAACATTTAAAATATTTTGGAGCAGTAAACATGTCAGGCTAAATAATTCAGGTAAATCATTGACTTCTGCGGTTTTCATTAGTATCAAAAAACACAGATGTCTTTACAATTTACACCTAAAAAAAAATTTAAATAAAAAAAATTACACATACCTTAGGAACGGTATAGCAGAAAATGTTGGCGGTATGAAAACCTTGACTATTCCATACCGTGGTATACCTTGAAAACGGTTATCGTCCCATGCCTTCAGCCAGGTTTTGTTTTGCAATAAAATACCTGCACATTTTGCTCAACAATTTTAGAAATTATCTTTGACACATTTTATTAAAATATGTGGCTAAGAAATAGCAATTCACTTTGTTTTTGGTTGGGCCAGTGGAAAATTTTAGCAGGGCAAGTAAAATTCTGAAACACTGGTCCTATCGGGCCAGTAGAAAAAATCCTTAGTGTTGAACCCTGAAATAATAGCAATGGCATTATTTTGCATGACTCAGGTGGTGGCCACGTTCCAGAGGATGCGGCAGGAGCAGCGCAGTATGGCCTCCAAGGCTGCAGAGTTTGAGATGGAGATCAATGAACACAGGTCTGACCTGCTGGAAAAACACAACCTGCCCTTCTTTCACGCACCATTTCTGCTTTTCCACAATTATGCAGTCAGTGCATGACAATGAGAGATATGACAAAAATCTCGGGATATACTTCTTATATCCTGATAGTGAAATAGGTTGTTTTCGCGTGATGTCATACTCTTTTCGACATACTACGATTTGGGACATTCTAATTCTAATCTCGCATACTGTTTAGGACGGATAGTATGCGGATTGAGACGCAGCAAGGGTTTTGAGAGCCATTTCTGTTTGTTGTCATAAGCTGCGTCCCAAATGACACACTATACACTATGCACTTATGCACTATGTACTTATGCACTTACACACTCAACAGCATAGTTCAGGGATCACCAATCTCGGTCCTGGAGGTCCGGTGTCCCTACAGGGTTTAGCTCCAACTTGTCTCAAAACACCTGCCTGGATGTTTCAAGTATACCTAGCGAGAGCTTGATTAGCTTGTTCAGGTGTGTTTGATTTGGGTTGGAGCTAAAATCTAAAGGACACTGGACCTCCAGGAACAAGTTTGGTGAACCCTGGCATAGTATATATATGTAGTGTTGTCCCAAATGGCGCACTAATGGCTTTTTTACTAAGCGGAAGTTCAAACCGTTTTCCCAATGACGTTTAACCGTTGCCAAATTAATGAAATAAATGACCAAAATTCCAAATAATACCTGCATGAGTATAACCGCATTCACCATCGGGAGGCGCTTTAATCACTCTCACAGGAGAATTTTGCTTTCACAATCCAAAATAAATAAATTTCAACAACATGTGCGCCTGATAGCTCCACCTCTTTCGTTACGGGCACAAAGCTGCGGTCGATGAGTGCGTGAAGTGTCCCAAATGCACTTCATTTTACCAGTGAGATGAGTGCATCATCCGGGTAATTAAAGTGCACTTATTATTTTTAGAGTTTTCAGTGTGAACGCACTTATTACACTGATTATACTACAAAATGGTGTAGAATAGTGCATAAGTATGCGATTTGGGACACAGCTACAGTTATATCAAAACTGACAGCCAGAGAGGGTGTGGTTAAGTATGTTAGCCCCGCCCAATACCTCAGACAGACATAATCTGAGAATTTAACTCTAAACAAACAGGAAGTGCATTTTCTGATTTCAAATTTACATTAAAAGAGCAAAACAAGAGTTTTTTTCTTAATGACATGCACAGATAAAGTGTTCACCACAAAGCTAGCAATGTGCACTAACAAGATCAATACACAGCAAAATCCTCTGAGTAAAACTTACTCAGTTCAGACAGTATTTGGTCCCTCTTTAAATAAAGGCAAATAGGTTTGTAATACGTAAAGCTGCTAATTATGGAGTTGCTTATTGATTAAGTTGATCCTTTGCTGAGATTTTGAGAGATTCAATATATCATATTTCAGCTGATTCCATCTAAAGGCTCGTACACACTGGGACGCTTTTCATTTGCGTTTTTCGAGACGTTTTTCCGGATTCAAGCCCAAGCGATTTTAACTGGCGTCGAGCAGAAGAGTATGCAAAATCAGTCCTTGACGTTAGACGGCGCTACAAAACTTTAAGCTTCTGACACCCGCATGTAACACAGAAGAAGACAGAAAGTTGACACGCTTGTTGTTATGGATGGTTCAAGTAGCAGCTCTAGCGATGAAGAAATTATTATAGTTCACCAGTGCAATAAGCAGCTCCACGTTCATATCGCCTCTGGGCATCTTCTTCAATGTGCGCTCGCATTGACAGTTTTGCGCTTGAGCGCCTCCAAGTGCTGTTTACTGTAACTTCAGCGGCTCCGTACACGTGAACAAAAGTGCCGATCTGATTGGTGGAGAAGGTTTTGACGTGGTGCGTCAAAACAAAGAAACGAGCAGGAGGCGTTTCTTTAAAAATGACGCTTTTACACCTGCCGTTTTTGCGCGTTGGTGTGCACGATCACATTGGCGCCCTTTATTTAATCATGGGGCATTAAACGTTGACAGAAAACGTAAGCCAAAAGCGTCCGGGTGTGAACCGGCCTTAAAGGCTCGTACACACCGGGACGCTTTTCGTTTGCGTTTATCGTCAGCATTTTACGAGACGTTTTTCTGCATTCAAACCCAAGCGATTTTCACTGGCGTCAAGCAGAAGAGTATGCAAAATCACTCCTTGACGTTAGATGGCGCTTAATGAAAACAGAAAGACCCCGGTGCACAGGGTGGCGCTACACAACTTTAAGCTTCTGACACCTGCTTGAAAACACAGTAGAAGAAGAGAAAAAAGTCGACACGCTTGTCGTCAAAGAGCTTAGAATCACCAATCAGTAGTGATTCTATGGTCTTTGTTGAAGTCACTGGCGATTCAAACAATGTCGATGTCTCGTTTATCATACAGCACTTTTGGTTGGGATACCAGTGCAATAAGCAGCTTCACTTTTATATCGCCTCTGGGAATCTTCTTCAATGTGCGCTCGCATTGACAGTTTTGCGCTTGAGCGCCTCCAAGGGGTGTTTACTGTAACTTCAGCAGCTCCGTACACGTGAACAAAAGTGCCGATCTGATTGGTGAAGAAGGTTTATACACGGCACGTCAAAACAAAAAAATAAGCATAAGGCGTTTTTTTAATAAATAACGCTTTTGCGCCTGCCGTTTTGCGCGTTGGTGTGCACGATCACATTGACTCCCTTTATTTAATCACGAGGCGTTAAACGTCGACGGAAAACGTAAGCCAAAAGCGCCATTTTAACCTTAAAGGCTCGTACACACCGGCACGCTTTTCGTTTATGTTTATCGTCAGCGTTTTTCGAGACGTTTTTCTGCATTCAAACCCAAGCGATTTTCACTGGCGTCAAGCAGAAGAGTATGCTAAATCACCCCTTGCTGTTAGATGGCGCTTAATGAAAACAGAAAGTTGTAGTTTTGTGTTTTTCTACTGTGTTTCTGCTTAATAACGGCAGGTGTTCATCATCAGTCCTCAATCATTATCATAGTCTCATTATCTTGAGTAACATTAACTCAATTTAGAGACGGACCAAATACTATCTAAACTGAGTAAATTTTGGTTAGACTTGATTTCAGTTGTACTTTAAGGCAAGAGAGGGTATTAATATGCGGTTGCTATGAAAGCCCTCATGATAATGTCATCCGAGAAGAAAGCCTGGAGGCAGAAGCTCAAGCGTTGATTGAAGATTACCAAAACATACACACTTTTTTCAGTGTATTAACTTGTATGGATTAATAATTCACCTTAGAAATAACAATGTGAGCTAGCAATATGAACATTGATTTCACGCAGACTTTAGTCTTTAGTTTTTATATATTGTGCAACCCTAATTTTCATGACATTGTGATTCGTATCGTACATTATAATAAATACTGTTTAAAGCACTAATACTTACACATTCAAGCTGTTCTTCAATAGCAGACTCTTGTTCTTCTAACACACTTGACTTCCTGTTTCGCAGCCTCGTCATCGACACACTAAAGGAAGTAGATCCCTCACGCAAGTGCTTTCGTTTAGTGGGCGGCGTACTTGTGGAGAGAACCGTCAAAGAAGTCCTGCCTGCGCTAGAAAACAACAAAGAACAGGTACAAAACTGCTAGACTCACAGACATTTGCTCTGTGCATTATGTGGGATTATTACTAATGCTGTGAAACAAGTAATTGTCGTTTAATGCATCAGAAATAAAAGTTTGTATTTACATTATACACAGTGCTCAATGAGTACAAGCCTTACATATCTCCTTTACACTCATATTTTCTATAGGATATGTTTGGGGAAAATAGTAAATAATTATAATAACCAGAAAAAAAATCACGAAATGCTTAAAAAATATATAAAATTTAGTTGAAATTTTGAAGTTTGTGATTTTTTAAATTTATTTTTTGTTGCAATAACCTAAGATGTTCAGTGACCAAACTCATGTTTTAATGGATATAACTGTATCCTAAAACTGTATTGTTTAAATCTACCTAAATTATTGGCTATATTAACTAAGAAATGAATAAAAATATTAATTTTCATGCATGTATACAGTGGGGAAAATAAGGATTTAAAATGTCACTATTTTTCTCAGAAAACATGTTTCTAAAGGTACAGTTGACTTGAAATTTTATCCAGATGTTGGTAGCAACCAAAGAAATCCATAAAGGCAAAGAAAACAAATCTAATTAGTTTACAAATTAAGTTATGCATAATAAAATAAAACAACACAGGAAAAAGTACTGAACACATGAAGAAAGGAAGGTGTAGTTCGGCAGTGAAAACCCAGACAGCAGCTGAAATCTCTCAGTAAATGAAGATTAGCTGCTTCAGTCCAACGTCTACATTAGCAGGATAATAGAGATTAAACCAGAGTGGACATTTCAGCAGGAAAATGATCCAAAATATAGCCAAGGAGACTCTTAAATGCTTTTAGAGAAAGAAAATCAAGCTGTAGAATGGCCTAGCCAATCACCTGAACTGAATCCAATAGAGAAATCAAAATAAAGATCAGGTTTGATAGACGAGACCCACAGAACCATCAAGATTTTGACACTCTGTTGAAGTCTGTAAAAATCGCACTTCAATTTCTTTTTAAAAAACAATAATTTTACAGGAGGGCAAATAATTTTCTTCCACTAAATAATATAGATAGATAGATAGATAGATAGATACATTTACAAACTTTATATTTGGATGCAATTAATCAGAACTAATTATAATTCTAAATCTCTGATCAGATTTCCAAGATCGTGGAGACGCTGAACACGCAGATGCAGGTGAAAGGACGCGAGCTGACGGAGTACCGCGAACGCTACAACATCCGGCTAGTCGGAGAGGACGACAAACAGGGCAAATCAGACGCCAGTCAAGCCAAAGACAGCGAAGGAGGATCTAAAGGTGGCGCCGGAGTGCTCGTCTCATAGTGGACTCTTACTGTAGAAACCGCTGTAATGTATGTCCAGAGACTGAGTTGGCACGTTTCCTTTTTAGTCTTACAGATGCCAGTCATAATAACACACACGAAAGAGAGCGAGAGTCTCAGTTTTCATGCACATTTTGTACATTCGTAATCCTTTTTCCACTCTGATCACATTTACTGTGTCATATCGACTCTTTAATAACATGAGATTAAACATGGTGGCTGTTTGTCTGTGAATTTAAAACCAGATCAGCGAGTGCAGACACTGCAAAAAATGCTTTGAGTTGTTTGCATTTTAGTCCTACAGATGCCAGTCATCATAACACACATGAAACATAGCGAACGCCTTGGTTTTCATGCACATTGTGTACATTTGTGATCTTTGAGAGCGTAACTTTACACTCTGATCTAAAAATATCTGCATTCGTTGATTGTTTGTCTGCATTTTTTGCTGTGTCTAGGTTTTTTTTTACAAATACGTAGCTATTGTGTTTAATATCATGTTATTAAAGTGGTAAAATCACTCTCTGATCACATTTATTGTGCGATTTCTCCACTACAATAACATGAAATTAAATATAGCAACTATTTATTTGTGAATTTAAGCCAGACAAACCATCAGCGAATGCACAAACTTAAACTGTCATAATGATGCACAGGAAACAGAGCGAAAGGTTACGTTTTCATGCACATTTTGTTCATTCGTAATCTTTGAGAAGCAACTTTACGCACTCTAATCTACAAAAATGTGCATTCGCTGACAAATTAATAGCTATCGTGTTTAATTTCATGTTATTAAAGTGGTGAAATCACTCTCTGG
>CAIGQQ010030584.1:225492-235517 GCA_903798035.1 Danio albolineatus | reverse complement strand
GAGGGCGCGAAAGTGAGGCGGGAAATAAATAACCGTCACTCTGCAGCTGTTTCAGGTGCTTGGCTTCATGAACCCATTATCAGATCACATATGTAAATTGTGTTTATTTAGAACTTACTTTATGGCAACTGCAGGTAAAGCCATCATTTTCTCTCCATCTTCTGGGTCACACGTACCTAGAACTAAAGTTTGTGTCAACTAAAATCATAACAAAGCTTTAATTTAGTTTCTTTCTTGCTATCAGTCTTTAGCTTGTTAAATCTGAATAATAAATGCTAAATAATTAAATAAACAGTGCGCCATTGCAGCGGCTAGCCAGATGAGGGCGCGAAAGTGAGGCGGGAAATAAATAACCGTCACTCTGCAGCTGTGTCAGGTGTAGCTGCTTGGCTTCATATCAGATCACATATGTAATTAAGTTGTGTTAATTTACTTACTTTATGCCAACTGCAGGTAAATCCATCATTTTCTCTCCATCTTCTGGGTCACACATTCCTAGAACTTCAAGTTTGTGTCCACCAAAACCATAATAAATCATAATTTTGTACATATTAGTGGTAAAAATGGTGAATAATACTTACAACACATACTGGAAAAGATTGTTTGAGCATATGTTTTGCTGTTAATGGCCATTTGTAAAAATGTATTAGTTTTATAGAGCTGTTAATAAGATAAAACGTCTTTCGTCATCTGTGACGATGCTACTTCCCAAATCGCCAACTGAAGAACGTCCTGAAATTATGTACTCTTTTTGTGAAGAAAAAATACATAAATGAATGCGTAAACGAAGAGTAAACGATTTGGGACATACCTTGTAATTAACCGACCATTCTGTTGCTTAATGACGTGTCCTGTCAATCATTTCATCACAAAAAGAGGAGGGATTGTAGCGTTACTTCTGGTGAAAAAGATGCTGTTGCAAGACATTTTGCAAATATGTGTGTTCTAATCAAGTTTACGTCCAATGCGCAGTGTATTTAATGCAAATGTTAGCTGTTTGAGTGTGCACAAATCAGCACTTCAACTTTATATTGCCAATTGTCATTTGGTTAACTTTTTCACCCTTTCATGCATCAATTATGGAAAATATTATCTAGATTTTAAAAATAATTCATTCATTAATTTTCTTTTCGCCTTAGTCTCTTTATTTATTCAAGGGTCACCACAGTGGAATGAACCGCCAACTTATCCAGCATGTTTTTTACGCAGCGGCTGCCCTTCCAGCTGCAACCCATCACTGGGAAACACCCATACACACTCATACACTAAGGCCGATTTTGTTTACCCAATTCACCTGTACCGCATGTGCTTGGACTGTGGGGGAAACTGGAGCACCCGGAGAAAACCCACAAAAACATGGGAGAAAACTCCTCACAGAAATGCCAACTGACCCAGCTGAGGCTCGAACCAGTGACCTTCTTGCTGTGAGGTGACAGCGCTACCCACTGCGCCGCCCTTTAAAAAAAGTAACACCTCAGAAACCGATAACAACAATGGGATTTCATCCTTATTCCACTTTGTTGAATCATCTTAATAACAGGATATCAACATCTAAATACAACAACATAGTTTTGGGTAAAACTGATTTCCTTACAGCACATTTAGGCCCAATCCCAATTCTACCCCTCAGCTTTTTCCCCTTACCCTCGTTTTGCGCGTTCCTGTGAAGGGGTAGGGGTGTCCCAAAAACATGCAACTTAAGTTAATTGAC
Source organism: Danio albolineatus (assembly GCA_903798035.1). Lineage (NCBI taxonomy): Eukaryota > Metazoa > Chordata > Actinopteri > Cypriniformes > Danionidae > Danio > Danio albolineatus. The sequence goes on along the minus strand of CAIGQQ010030584.1, from coordinate 233,806 downwards.
TAATCCAAATCAGCACCATAGACATGCTTCTAGTAAGTAGTTATCTTTTTATAGCAATCACTATCCGTTCATTAGCTACCCGTAGGGGAGTTCTCGAGATCTACCTGAGCTCAAACTCTCCTCTCGCCTTGCAAACGGGAGGGAGCCCCGGGCTCGAGGATCTCATGAGCTCAGGGCTCTCTCCCGGGACAGCATGCCAAACAAGCTTTATAAACAATCATCAGCTGAGTGTGAACTCTTGAATTTGTCATTATTATGAATTTTTCCTAAGCTGACAAGAAAATGAATATGTTTAGAGAAAATTACTATGCTAATGAACCTTAAATTGGGTTTAATTAATCATTAACAATTTAATGCTGACACTCGCAAACTATTATTTGAAACCCAAATTATTTTATGAATACTATTTGGGGCGGATAGTATGTGAATTAGGATGTGGCATTGGTGTGTGTGTGTGTGTCATCAGGTTTAGCTGTTCTTCACCTCCAGATTAGATTTGCCTTTTGTTTTGGCAGAATAGAGTGTTAGAAGAAGGAGTGCTCACAAAGTGAGTTCATCTCAGTTCACTCCTGTCCTGTCACTAAACATGACTAGACAACTTTACATTTTTCCCATTGATTTGGTTCAGATCAAAATGTTTCAGTTTTCTACCATTGTTCTGTTGGACAATTTTTTTTACAAGAACAGTTTTGATCATTTTTTATAGTTATTGTTCTTGGTGTGAACAGGCCTTTATGTTATTGCTGTGGCAAAATTGTGCATTTTACATTCGCCAATACGTGGAGAACATGCAAACTCCACATAGAAATGCCAACTGACCCAGCCTGTGATGCGACAGGGCTAACCACTGAGCCACCTTGCCCCCCCCAGCATCGATATCGCAATGTGCACATCTGCAATAGTCAGGATCTGGATCAGAACTCAGGATCTGCAGTGTTGAGTTTAAATTATAGTAGACCAGGAGCCACAGAAAACGAGTGGTTTGTAGAGTCCCACCTAAGTTTAACCAAAATAGAGTGAACGTTTATCATTTGAGTGTGTTTTTAAGTCCAAACACATGCGCTATAGGTGAATTGGATAAACTAAATTGGCCGCAGTGTATGAATGTGTGTGTAAATGAGTGTGTATGGGTGTTTCCCAGTACTGGGTTGCGACTGGAAGGGCAGTTGTGTAAAACATATGCTGGAATAGTTGGCAGTTTGTTCAGCTGTGGTGACCCCTGATAAATAAGGGACTAAGCCCAAGGAAAATGAATGATCAATTATTAGAGAAATAGCTACTCTGCTTTACATTGAGATCACATCACCTCAGGTGTACATTATTTTCTAGTAATTCAGTGGGCAGTTATATCTTACTTAATCAAACGGTATTAACATTTAAGAAAATTTCAGAATGAAGCTGCGGTCACACTGCACTTTTCTCCCCATAGGCTTCCATTCATAGGCACGCGAATGCGTCAGACCGGAAACGTAAGATCGTGCGGCAAGTTTCGCAGATCGATGCATTGGAAAGTTCAAGCTTAGTAAACTCTGACCTGCGAAATCACAACATATGATTGCGTGAGACCAACCGAGGTTTAAAAAATCACCTCTCTGGACAGAAATTTAAACTGCTCGCGTTTTTAATGTCTAATTATCTTGTTTAATTCTGCCCCTTTTTGCAGCGCCATACGACAGAATTTCGCAAGCTCAAACTCTAGAGTGACTGCAGCATTATTTTGTAATTCAGAACACAATATGGTAACACTTAAGTTACAATTCATGGTATTAATAAACCATTAACTAACATTACCAGCTTAATAAACTACTAATTAGCTGCTTATAAATACTTAGTGAGGTAGAAGTTGAGTTAGGATTAGGGATGCTGAATAACATCATACTTTATAACTACTAGTGAAGAGTTAATATCTTAATAATATGCAGCTAATTAGCCAGTAGTTATTAGCATGAACTGTGACCTAAAATAAATGTTACCCATGATAGCAAAACTTTTTTTATACTCTGCTACATTCAAAATGATAGTATTAGACATTTAAACTACAACGTCAATATAATCATCCGTTTTCCAGTGTCATTCACTTTCAGTTGTTTTACCAGTACAAAAACTCTGTGTGCGCAGCGCATGTTTTTTTTTCTTTTCTTTTTTTTTTTTTTTCAGTTTATTATCATAATCATGACCCCACTGGTTTGGCTGCACAATATTCATTCATTTTCCTTCAGCTTTGGTCTCTATTTCAGAGGTCGCCACTGCGGAATGAACCGCCAACTATTCCAGCATAAGTTTTACGCAGCGGACGCCCTTCCAGCCGCAACCCAGTACTGGTAAACACCCATACACACTTATTTACACACACACTTATACGGCCAATTTAGTTTATTCAATTCACTCATACCAAATGTCTTTGGACTTGTGGGGGAAATCGGAGCACCCGGAGGAAACCCACGCCAAAAAGGGGAAAACATGTAAACTCCACACAGAAATGCCAACTGACCCAGCCGGCGGGTCATATAAAACAATCTTTATTGCCAAATTAAATATATGCGATAACCATTTCGAGGAGATGCATGATACAATGATTTGATGTGCCAGGAATTTGTATTGCATGCACAGGCTGCCTATCCAAATCAGACCAATCAGATGGGGCTTTACTCTCTGTAGCCCTGGCTCCCCCAGTAGTTGCTGTTCTCGTATTGGGTGGAGCAACTCAGAGCTAAAAATAATCACTCAAGACAAAAATGACAATGATCAGGGTATATCTGATTGTATACAGTATATCTGCTCAGGTTTTCACTTATTCATAGGGCCCTATCATACACCTGGTGCAATAGGCTCAAGACATGTCTGGCATGATGTGTTGATATTTTCAGACCAATGAACGTTGTTTAAATAGCAAATCCATTTGTGCCACTTTGTGGACTCAAGGGTGTGCCGGCATAGAAAAGAGGTGTGTTAAGGCGCATTGATGGCGTGTTGCTATTTTGAGTAAACTAAATTAGACTGTGCAATAGACCAGCTGAAAGCTGCTCTAAAGTCCAGCGCAGAGCGCATTAGTTGTGCGCCTTAAATGCCTACACACTGCTTAATACACACAGGATGTACAGCAACACACGAATATCTTTACAATTGAAAATGAATTAAAGAATTAATTTACAAAAATTATTATTTTCAACATAAAAATCAACACCACTGCCTCCATGCCTTCTTCATCTCAGGGGCTTTTTCAGTTTATTCACAACAATTTGCTTTTGTATAATGTTATTATTATTAGCTGTATTATTTATTATATGCATATTTATATTTGGGGTGTCACGGTGATGCAGTGAGTAGCACGATCACCTCACAGCAAGAAGGTCACTGGTTCAAGACTTGGCTGGGTTAGATGGCATTTCTGTGTGGAGTTTGCATGTTCTCCCTGTGTTGGCGTGGGTTTCCTCCGTGTGCTCCGTTTTCCCCCACAAGTCCAAAGACTTGGTATCGGTGAATTGGGTAAGCTAAAATTGGCCGTATTGTATAAGTGTGTGTGTGTGTAAATGAGTGTGTATGGGTGTTTCCCAGTACTGGGTTGCAGTTGGAAGGGCATCCACTGCATAAAACATATGCTGGATAAGTTGGCAGTTCATTCCACTGTGGTGACCCCAGATTAATAAAGGGACTAAGCCAAAAAGAAAATGAATAAATGAATATGAAAGAATATTTATATTTGTTTTAATAAAAACAAGGGCAGCACAGTGGTGTAGTGGGTAGCACGATCGCCTCACAGCAAGAAGGTCGCTGTTTCGAGCCTCGGCTGGGTCAGTTGGCATTTCTGTATGGAGTTTGCATGTTCTCTCCGTGTTGGCGTGGGTTTCCTCCGGGTGCTCTGTTTTCCCCCACAAGTCCAAAGACGTGATACAGGTGAATTGGGTTGGCTAAATTATTCGTAGTGTATGTGTGTGAATTAGTGTGTATGGATGTTTCCCAGAGATGGGTTACAGGTCTTGACTTGACTAAAGACTTGGTATCGGTGAATTGGGTAAGCTAAAATTGGTCGTATTGTATAAGTGTGTGTGTAACTGAGTGTGTATGGGTGTTTCCCAGTACTGGGTTGCAGCTGGAAAGGCATCCGCTGTGTAAAACTTATGCTGGATAGGTTGGCGGTTCATTCCGCTGTGGTGACCGCATATTAATAAAGGGACTGAATAATAAAAACAAGCTTAGATTTGTCCACCTGACCAAAGGACGTGTGTTTGGATATAACTAGCTTTTTTTGAGCACACTTCGTTTTTAATGTTCATTTCTTAATTTGCTGGAGATTGGAACAAATTTTGAAAAAAACTTTTTTTAAACAAATCTTTGCGCTTAACAAATGAAATTAATTATGTAGGCTGATGGATGTTTTCAGTAGAGTGCGTACAACACCGTTTCCTTATCCACAAAAAAAAAGAGAATGAGAAAGTGGCCGATTGGAGGAGGCTTGTTTTTTATCCTAGTGCTGCAGATGCTCTGTTTAACGGTTTTCTTGCTAGTGAAGCTTCAGTTTTTCCAATCACAAAGTCGGCCATGTAAATAGCAAATGCGCCATGGTGCGATGCAACTGACTCTTAAGGGGATAGGAAGACAAGACTGAACCGGTTTGTTCTCAAAACACACCCCTAACGAGAATAACATTCAACACCCAGATCTTTTTGGACTGACTGCATCTCTTTAATGTCTATCGTCTTTTTTCATATTTATTTTGTGTTGTCACTTGTCACTTTATGTACACTGGAAGCTTCTGTAGCCAAAGCAAATTCCTTGGCAATAAAACTGATTCTGAGAATATTCATTCATTCATTTTTTTCTTTTCGGCTTAGTCCCTTTATTAATCCGGGGTCGCCACAGCGGAATGAACCACCAACTTATCCAGCATTTGTTTTACGCAGCGGATGCCCTTCCAGCCACAACCCATCTCTGGGGGACACATCCATACATTCTCATTCACACACATACACTATGGACAATTTAGCTTACCCAATTTACCTGTACCGCATGTCTTTGGACTGTGGGGGAAACCGGAGCACCCGGAGGAAACCCACGCAACCACGGGGAGAACATGCAAACTCCACACAGAAATGCCAACTGGCCCAGCCGGGGATCGAACCAGCGACCTTCTTGCTGTGAGGCGAACGTGCTAACCACTCAGCCACCGTGGCGCCCACCTCAGAGATCATACAAAACTAAATAAAAATTATGAACTGCATTCTCGTAAACATTTATAATAATAATAATATATCGCAGTCAGCCCCTGCTGGGAGTTGATTTGACACAAGGAGCTGGGTTGATGTGCCTGTGTGGTGCTAGGGTTGCATTGATTCAAGTCTTAGAAAATATTACCCAAAAAATACATAGCATAGTTACATAGCACAACCCAAAAACTACCCAAGACTCTGAAAATAACCCCCAAAAATTTACCAAATGCCTCAACCCAACATTTGGGTAGAAAAAATAACCCCGTATTTTTTAGTGTGTAGATCGTTAACATAGAGCCCCAAATGTTTGACACTTGACAGTTTATTAAAGTTAATTAGAGTTAATTAAATCTGAAAATCATTGTTTACCTGTTTATTTTAATATCACTAAATAAATAAATGATTTAAAACATAGCTAATAATAATATTAATATGGAAAATCCTATGCTAATCCTGTGGAAACATCACTATCACAGTACTTAACAACAATATTACATATATTTTTCAAGTATCGCATCGCTTCTTCTCACGGTCTCTGAAACGCCTAATCATCTCCATCTCCGCTAGTATTCTCTCTGTACATTCTTGTGTTGACCCATCAGTTCTGTTCTCCTATTTAGCCTAAAGAAATGTGGGCGAGGAAGCAGAAGGCATGATGGGTGAGGGGTTGGTGTGGATAAGACGTTTTATTAAGCAGGTTTGGTGAGGTAAAGTGTGGCTTATCCCAGCAGCTTTGGGGAGCAAGGCTTATTTGGGTCACAGAGCTTTACGACACAAGCAATTAGCAGCAGCGCTAGCAGGAGGGAGGCAGGCCTGAGATTAGCCGACCTGAGCCAGGAGAGCAGGACAGGCGCTCCCCGTGCTCCTCCGACAGCTGGGCCTCGTGTTGTGAGGGGCTTTGGGTCCAGCAGCTCCATCCGGCTGACCGATTTATACCTCACACGCAACTTGCCAGAGTGGGAGCAGATTTGGTTATTGACTCCAGTAAACACAGATTCGGGCGGGAGGATGATGATGATGGTCACTATAGTTAACGCAGAGGAGGATGTCCCCTGCTTTGAAACTGACACTTAACTGGTGATGCCACATCCCACCATGTCACAGAGATCTATCTATCTACAACCCCGAATCAGAAAAATATGAACACAAAATATTTCTGTCTGGTCAACTTCATTTCATTTGTAAATATACATCATTTCCTGTCATTCAGACCTGCGACAGTCTTCAAAAACAGTTGGGACAGGGGCTAGTAATCAGGCAAATTGGTTAAATAATGATTTGAAACAAGTGATGTCAAAAGGTGATTTGGTACAAAAGCAGCATCCAAGAAAGGTCTAGCCCTTTAGGAGCAAAGATGGGCCGAGGATCGCCGGTTTGCCAACAAATACATGAGAAAATTAATGATATGTTTAAAAACAATGTAGAAAGACCTTTAGATATTTCACCTTCAACAGTGCACAACATCATTAAAAGATTCAAGGAATCTGGACGAATTTTAGTTCGTAAGGGACAAGGACGCAAGCCTAAGCTGAACAACCGTGATCTCTGATCTTGCAGGCAGCACTGCATCAGGAATCCTCATAAGCGATATCACTACATGGACTCAGGACTACAGCGGCAATCCTTTGTCAAGTACCACCCACAATATGTAGTTACATCCACAAACGGCAGTTAAAACTGCACTGTGCCAAAAGGAAGCCCTATGTTAACAGTGTCCAGAAGCACCGCTGATTTCTACGGGCTCGGAAGCATCCAGGATGAACCATCACACAGGGGAAACGTATACTGTGGTCACATGAATCAGTGTTTGAGGTATTTTTGGGGAGAAATGGATGCCCTGTGCTCCGGATAAAAGATGAAAAGGATCATCCAGACTGTTACCAGCAACTAGTCCAAAAGCCAGAGTCTGTCATGGTATGACAGATTACAGTGCATCCGTACAGTAGTCATAGCGCTTCACTTTTACCACAGTTTTTTATGTTACAGCCGTATTCCAAAATTGATTAAATTCATTTATTTTCTCAACATTCTTCACACAATCCCCCATAATGACAATGTGGGAAAAAAAAAGAGTTTTTTTAAATTAGTTAGAAGAATCACGTGTACATCAGTATTCACAGCCTTTGCTCAATGCTTTGTTGATGCACCTTTTTACCTCAAGTCTTTTTAAATATGATGCCACAAGGTTGGCACATTTTTTGCTAATTCCTCTTTACCTCTCAAGCTCTATCAGGTTGGATGGGAAGCAACAGTGTACAGCCATTTTCAGATCTCTCAAGAGATGTTCAATACATTTAGGTCTGGGCTCTGGCTGGGCCACTCAAGAACATTCACAGAGCTGTTGTGAAGCCCCTCCATTGATATTTAGCCAGTGTGCTTGGGTCATTGTCCTGCTGGAAGATGAACCGTCGCCCCAGTTTGAGGTCAGGAGCACTCTGAGGCAGGTCTTCATTCAGGATGTCTCTGTACATTCCTGTATTCATCTTTCCCTCTATCCTGACTAGTCTTCCAGTTCCTGCTGCTGAAAAACATCCCCACAGCATGATGCTGCCACCACCATGCTTACCTGTAGGGATGGTGTTAGCCTGGTGATGAGCGGTGCCTGGTTTTCTCCAAACGTAACGCCGGGCATTCAATTTTAGTCTGATCAGACCAGAGAGTTTAGTTTCTTATGGTCTGAGAGTCCTTCAGATGCCTTTTGGCAAATTCCAGGCTAAGGAGTGTCTTCCGTCTGGCCACTGTACGATACAGGCCTGATTGGTGGATTGCTGCACAGATGGTTGTCCTTCTGTAAGGTTCTCCTCTCTCCACAGAAAAACGATGGAGCTCAGAAAGAGTGACCATCGGGTTATTGATCAACTCCCTGACTAAGGCCCTTCTCCCCCGATCACTCAGCTCAACTTGGTGTCTTCAGTGCCTAAAGATCTTTTAAGCGTTGTGAAAAGTATTGGCAACATTACAAAGTTTTTAGCTTTACTGTCCCACCTTTTTTTTAATGTGTTGCAGCCAAAATTGAAATACATGTTTATTTATATACGATAGATAGATAGATAGATAGATAGACAGACAGACAGACAGACAGACAGACAGACAGACAGACAGACAGA
>CAIGQQ010030584.1:207189-220427 GCA_903798035.1 Danio albolineatus | reverse complement strand
TCTATCTATCTATCTATCTATCTATCTATCTATCTATCTATCTATCTCTGTCTCGATCTATCTATCTATCTATCTATCTATCTATCTATCTATCTATCTATCTATCTATCTATCTATCTATCTATCTATCTATCTATCTATCTATCTATCTATCTATCTATCTATCTATCTATCTATCTATTTTGTTCTAAACACCCATACACTCTTGCATTCACACTCCTACTCTATGGTCAATTTAGCCTACCCAATTCACCTGTACCGCATGTGTTTGGAATGTGGGGGAAACCGGAGCACCCGGAGGAAACCCACGCGATCACGGGGAGAACATGCAAACTCCACAAAGAAATGCCAACTGACCCAGCCAAGGCTCGAACCAGCAACCTTCTTGCTGTCAGGCCACATCGCTACCCACTGCACCACACTATTATTTTAATTATTAACATTATTATTTGGTGCCATGGTGGCGTAGTGGTTAGCACGTTTGCCTCACAGCAAAAAGGTCATTGGTTCGAGCCTATGCAACATATGCTGGATAAGTTGGCGGTTCATTCCGCTGTGGCGACCCCTGATAAATAAAGGGACTAAGCCGAAAAGAAAAAGAAGAACATTATTTCTCAGTGTTAAAGGGCTGACCCCCCCATAGATCTTGTTCTGACGTCCTTCAAGGGGGATCAAGCATTAATTAGGCTGGTCAATCCCCCTCAAACCCCCCCTGTAATTCGCGCCCTGCATATGAAACACTACAACTAAATGAAACTCATCAACACTGAAAAAATAACAAATTCTGAGCTAATACAAAGCTGAATCAGTCCTCATATCATTCCAAAGTGTGAATGTGAACATCAGTATTTTCATCTGTATGCAAATCTTTTCCAAAACGCAAAGGTTTGAAGCCATCAGCTAATAATAATGAAAATAATGTAAGTATTGGATCATTCTGAGCTTAAAAATAAACACAACATGTAAACTGCAATACTGCACTCCTGAAGGAATAATGTAAGTATAATAAATAAAAGATCTAGTTTTGGGCTGCTTTCAGACTACGCCATGATGTTGCAAAACGGATTAAGGAGCGTTTGCATATTTGAATGTGTGAATGCATTAATCTGCGATGGGCAGTCGGTGTGGGCGGGGCTTGTGAGCAGATCAGGCTGCTGCTGGAAGTCACAGAGGCAGGCCTTAATGAGTATTAAAGTATTAGGTGAGAATAAGCCCTCGGGATAAGCTCTTCAGAATTCCTAAACAACTCCAGTAACACCTGTTATATCATGGAATCACCTCAGATTGAAATCATTTTATTCCTAAGCTCCAAATAAGCCCTGCAAGACATAACTGCTGCGGCGTGTTCATCGGATATATCACTTTAGAGGTCAGGAGAAGACAATTATAACTCATCTATAATCTGACAATGAAAAACAGCCGCTGAGTTGATGAACTATTCATGAATTTGAGTTATGGATTAAAATCTATCTATAGTGCATCTTAAAAGTCCAGTGAAATTAAAATAAAGTTTTGTAGATGTTAGTTCAGTCTGTTGGTTTTAGGAATATATATAAGCTAGTGTGCTCTAAAATTCACGTTGTTTTAGAAAATATAAAGCTGATATACACATCTGAAGCTTATAATTTGTCATCAATGATTTTCTTCACGTCAGCTCATACTGATTCTGATCAAATAATCTGACCAATCAAATGCTCTCTAGTGTCTGACATGCCCCGCCCCTTTCATTGACGCTTCTCGTTGGCTTTTTTATTCGATGCGCTTGATGCCGAGTTCAGACTGTATGATTTTAGCCACGATTTTGACTCGCCGACAGGTATTGAGTAGGGCTGTCAATTGATTAAAAAAATTAACTAATTAATCACACTTTTGTCTGTGATTAATCATGATTAATTACGAAAAAGCCGTACTTATTACAGAAATAAAAACACAGGCATGTAAGTGCCGTTTGAATTTTAAAACAATCAATGCCAATAACAAACAAAAATTATTTCCATGTTGGATTCTAAGTGAACTACAAAAAAATCCAAAATACAGGCATTGCAAATATGGAAACTGGAAAATTATAATAATAAAGTATTGAATACAAGAAATTGTATTCATTGTAAAGTTGTTTTGCGAGTTGAGAACATTAATTATAAAGTAGAAACAATTTTGCTTAGTCCTACTTAACATTTTGGTTGTTGGCAGTATGTGAATTTCGGTGCTTAATTTCTGTGCCACTGGTGCTGTGACAAGGACGCAAGAAGCAAGGGGTACATCAAAGTCACGCACTAAAGACTATAGGCTAGACTTCTTACATGGACTTTGGTCACACCATCTCTAAACATTAAATTCTAAACTGCTTTGAGCGACTGTCTTGCGGTGTTAGCCGTTTAATCTTGTTGTTAGGATATCCACACATACACAAACACTCTCTTACACGCACACACACACACACACACACACACACACACACACACAGACAACGCGGGCAGTACAGCGAGCTCACCTGGTATAAGCGACTCCCTTCAGAGTCATCAACGCGCACGGTCACGTTCATCAAATTTGCTCTAGGCGAACGGTGATCACGCCGCCCTCAACCCAAAAGTGAAAAAGAAAGTGACCGGTTCGCGGATGAACGTGCGGACCGGGAGGGAGGGAGTAGGTGTCGCGGATTTATACTTTCGCCTGGCGCCGCATCACGCGCCTCCGCTGAGTGCGCGCGCACCTCAAGGCTTTTATACTCGCCAAGGGAGGGGGTAGGTGTCACGGATTAAAGCCCTTGTCGGCCGCCTAGGTCGCCTCTGTGGACGCGCCGGCCCTGAACACACGTCGGTCACAACAGGAAATAAGAAAAAACTGCTACTGCGTTAAATGCGTTTTTTTTTTAACGCGTTCAATATTTCAAATTAATCTGCGTTTGTTAACGCGCTAATTTTGACAGCCCTAGTATTGAGAAATCGCAGACAAATGCCTGAAATCCCAGGCTCAAATCATTCACGTCAGTAACTATCAAAGACGTGATCTGAGAAGTGAAGTTTAGTTATAAACTAATTTCGAGAGGAGCGCGTGCTTATGATTGACACGGCTGGCCCAGAGTCAAGCTAAAGCACAATCCACCAATCAGATGATTCCCAGCTGAGTATAAATAACCAAAGCATCTTACCTTAGTCATCTTCGTCTCAAAGAATCCCCCCTTCCACCCGCCCTCCCCCCTTTTCCTCTATATGGCAGCACGGCGGCCCAGTGGCTAGTACTGTGGCCTCACAGCAAGAATGCCTCTGGTTTGTGCCTCTACCCAGCCAGTAGACATTTCTGTGCGGCGTTCATGTTCTCCCCGTGCTTGCGTGGGTTTTCCTTGGGTCCTCCGGTTTCCTCCCACAGTCCGAAACATGACGCATAAGTAAATTGACTTAAACAAATCAGCACTATACCCAAATTCCACCAGCAGCATACCCTCATAGCAATTTATAAGCAGCAGGAGGGCGGGGGGTTCTCGAGATCTACCTGAGCTTAAACTCCCCTCTTGCCCTGCAAACGGGAGGGAGCCCCCGACTCGAGGATCTTATGAGCTCAGGACTCTCTCCCGGGACAGCATGCCAAACTAGCTTTAATACCAATCATCAGCTAAGTGTGAACTCTTGAATCACAGATGAGTCGCCGACACCCATCAGATGTTTGGCATAAATAGCATAGGCGATTACCTACAGCCAATGAGAGAGCAGCATCCACTGGTGTGAGTATCTGCAGGCCATTGAGAGGTTGGGGAAGAAGTTAAAAGCGCTCCATTGTGGTCTATTTGAAAAAGGAAAAACTAGTGTAAATTTGGCAGGAGCACCTGTGTCTGTTTGACGCTTTATCTGAGCAATATCACAACCGGGTCGAAGAAGAAAAATAAGTTAAGGAGAAATTGCTAATTCCCCTCAAAAGCCAGGAGAGCAAAATTAGTACATTTTGCACCCCACTAAAGGCTTCTTTCTTATTATGTAGCTAATAGCAAAAGATATACTACCTGACCTCGCATTGTTTCCACTTCTCGCATGTGTTTGGTTGTGAGACGTAGTTTGGACAAAGTTGTCGGCGATTCTTCCTATTGTAAAGTCATCTTGTAAGAAACCCCCTGTCACAGATCCATCCTACAGTGTAAACACAGCACGGACGGAACACTCCCCCCAGAGAGTCATACTGTCATGGATTGGCCAGGCTCTTCCAGCACTCAATCACAGCGAGCACCATCACCTGAGTTCTGATCATGCACAGCTGCACCCAATCACCTGGCACACTACAAAAGCACACTCCACACATCACTCAAGCTGCATCCCAAATGACACACTATTCACTATGCACTATGTACTAATGCACTTACACACTCAACAGTATAGTATATGTGTGTAGTATTGTCCCAAATGGAACACTAATGGCTTTTTTACTAAGCGGAAGTTCAAACCGTTTCCCAGATGACGTTTGATGGTTGCCAAATTCATTAAATAAATGACCAAAATACCAAATAATACCTGGCATGAGTATAACCGCATTCAACATTGGGAGGCGCTATAATCACTCTCGTAGGAGGATTTTGCTTTCACAATCCAAAATAAGTAAAGTTATCCAACACGTGCGCCCGATAGCTCCGCCCCTTCCGCTACGTGCGCAAAGCTGCGGTAGTTGAGTGTGTGAAGTGTCCATCATTACACACTTCATATTACCGGTGGAATGAGTGCATCATCTGGGTAATTAAAGTGCACCTATTATTTTTAGAGTTTTCAGTGTGAACGCTCTACTTACACAATTTATACTACAAAATGGCGTAGAATAGTGCTTAAGTATGCGATTTGGGACGCAGCTTCAGTGTCCGGGCTCGTTGATACGAATCGGACTCTGAGTGTTCACTCTCCTGAGTAACAGTCACTTACTTGCCTTCCATAACTTACCGTCTCTCTGTTTACTCCTAGTCGTTCCAGTAATTCTTGTATCCTGTTGTTGGTGTGTTCGTCGTCAGTCTGTCCTCAGTGAAAGTTATCTGGTGTGTGCATTCGGTCTTCCTCAGTGTGTCTCCTCCATCCTGCCACAGAAAAGGACTATAGATCATCCAGAACATCCATCGCTTCTCCCTTGTCATCCTTTTGTGTGCTCCGTTGTCAAAATAAACTTTTACATATATCACTTACCCTGTTTTGTCCGTCTGCTTCCCTAACACATACAGTGTGAAAACATCCGTGACGCGACTACTTTGAAAATTGTGCAGTCTGAACTCGGCATAAGCTATTGGCTGGTTTTTTAAAAGGGGAGGAGCTACTATATGTCACGCCCTCTCTTCATTTCACAGTTGAGATTACATCAAACATTGAATGAAGAATTTTACATTTCAAACCACTTCATGGGGCCTTTAACCCTTTACAAAGTCTTTAGCAATACACAAACTGTTCCTAATTATTTTGTTGATTAGCCTACTTCATTGAGCATATATATATATATATATATATATAGTAGGGCTGTCAATTGATTAAAAAAATTAACTAATTAATCACACTTTTGTTTGTGATTAATCATGATCAATCACGAAAAGCCGTATTTATTACAGAAATAAAAACACAGGCATGTAAGTGCCATTTGAATTTTAAAACAATCAATGCCAATAACAAACAAAAATTATTTCCATGTTGGATTCTAAGTGAACTACAAAAAAATCCAAAATACAGGCATTGCAAATATGGAAATTGGAGAAAAAAAAAAAAATAAAGTATTGAGTACAAACAATTGTTTTCATTGTAAAGTTGTTTTGCGAGTTGAGAACATTAATTATAAAGTAGAAACAATTTTGCTTAGTCCTCCTTAAAGTTTAGCCAGTTGCTAAGACAGTACAGTCTGTTGACATTATCGGGTGACAACACACACGCATGCACGCACGCACACACACACACACACACACAGAGAAAGCGTGCAGTACAGCACACTCCCTTCAAATCATCACCACGCACGACTACGGTTCTTAAAGTATGGCTGTATTTCTCAAGCAAGGATTCTGATACAGCAGCTGAAGCAGACGCTTTACTAAAGTTGCGTGTAGGGGGGAAACACGTCAAACTTAATGAAACATTTGAGGGTGCTTGGAATCAACTTAGAGAGGAATGGGCTGTCTTTGTCAGGTTGCGACATCATCTGGCACTTTCACTGAGGACATTTACATGATCCATATTATCCTTTATCCATATTCCTTTGCTCATTAAACACACGCAGGGCCGGAGCAAGCTGAACTGGTGCTCTAGGTGAACGGTGATCACGCCGCCCTCAACCTGAAAGTGAAAAAGAAAGTGACCGGTTCGCGGATGAACGTGAGGACCGGGACGGAGGGGGTAGGTGTCGCGGATTAAAGTGAGGGCCGGGGGGTTTGCTCACTATTCTGCCGCCCTTGTCGGCCGCCTAGGTCACCTCTATGGACGCGCCGGCCCTGAACACACGTCGGCCACAACAGGAAATGAAAAAAAAACCTGCCACTGCGTTAAATGCGTTCATTTTTTTTAACGGTTTAAATATTTCACATTAATCGGCGTGCGTTAACGCGCTAATTTTGACAGCCCTAATATATAGATATGATTTTTTGACACTTTACACTATTTATAGTATGCTATATATTGTAGACCTTCTGCTTAACTATATAGGGCCCTATTATACACCCGGCACAATAAGGCGCAAGACATGTTGCTATTTTCAGACCAACGCAACCCTAATTTTACTGTTTTCTGCCACATCGTTGAATAGCAAATCCATTTGCGCCACTTTGTGGACTCATGGGTGTTCAGTAGCAAATGTGTCATGGCATGACACAACTGACTCTTAAAGGGAATGGGAGAAGAGACCCTGATTGGTTTATTATCAAAACACTGCCATAACTCATTAAGAGAATAAACACAATCCATGCGCCGCTGCGCAGAGCGTATTTTAATGGCGTCTAGAAGATATTTCCTACAATGCAACTTTAAAATACAATACTATACTGTACTATACTGTATAACTGTTGTACAGTTCATTTTACAGTTAAATACTTGCAACTACACCTCTGGAGCTGTAGTTAGAAACATAGTTCCAGGCTGTGTTCTACTCCCCAATATCCCCCCCATGCCCCATTTGTTTAAAACATTCAAACATTCAAAATTTAAACTTAAAAATGATTTAAAAAAAAAAAAACATTAACGTCATCTCTTTTGAGTGTAATTTGCTTTGAAAGTATTTTTAAAGTTTAGTTTTAGTGATCTTCATGTTTACAGTTGCGCTCCCTTCGCAGTGCACTTTGAAAATTTTATGTCATTTTGAACACAGCCAAGCGGAATTTATGTTACGTCTCCAAAGCTAGTATATTTTTTAAAGTCATTGCTCCAAAGCTTGTGAAAACAAAAAAAACATTTATTTTATAGTAGGTTATTTATTAAGAAATGTAGCCTACTGTATATGACACGGGGCTGCTGGTTTGAACACTTCTGCATGTTTCAAATTGTAACTGTAGACTTAAAAAAAAAAAAAATTACATATTATTATTATTATTATTATTAAAGTAGGATTTTTTCATTTTCTAATAAATAATAAATATAAAATTAAATTTCTTAATAAACAGCCTCATTTGTATATTTATTTATTTACTTATTTATATGATTTATATATGATATTACAACACGTGTTTTGTAAGTGATTTTATGTTTTAGAATAGAATATATATTGTTCTCAATAATATTTGTAAAGGAAGCACAAGCTCTATATGTGCCGTTTACATATATTTCAGTTAATATAGAAAATGAGTGCATGTTTTTACCAAAACCAACATTAGATTTTTTCTAAATGCGTGTGCAAGTAAAACAATATCATTTAAACAAAGAAATTTTGGGGTTCTTCTCTAAAGAAATATTTAGAGCATCATTATGGGCGTTTTACATTATAACTAACGATGGATCTGTGACAGAAACTACGGGTTTTGGGAAACACTCGTCACTACATTGTTCTTTTCCCAAACAATGCATCGTACTATGATAGTTCAGCCATGAGTTGCGTTGTTGTTTGGGAAACGCACCCCAGTTTGGCTTGTGTGGACTTTGAAGGACTCACCTTTGAAGTCTGTAGCCTCTGAAATGAGACACAGGTATTGACATTGAAATGCATGTGGCCATTTTGACCGCTGTGATAATTAAAGGAAGAACTGCTCATAGATGTTTTGTAATTCTAATAAAATACCAATGTTAGGAAAAGTCAGGCAACTATAGATTATTTTTAACAAAGTTATTAATAACAAAAATTAAAAAAGGTCAAAATGACCACCTCAGTCCTGTGCAAATTAGTTCAATTAGAGATGTATGTTGCATTTTTGCTCAAGATGTATACAGCAAGAGATTTGTTTAGTGTTTATTATTTTGTTAATTTTAAAATTTGAAAGGGGTTTTCTGCTGTCTGAGGTTTTTTGTTATCATTGTGTTGAAGATTAGAGCCTCTGGTTAGATTAACAATTGGCCTAAGACCATTAAGACTACGTACTGCTTTATTTAAAGGGTAATGCCTTTGTACACTTCAGCACAGTAATAATCTCTTTACTGACGCACATGTGCTGTCTTTAATTAACCGTAATCATTGAAAGATATGAGTTATGCTAAATATATTGAGATTATTAATGCAATTTAATTGAGTTTTACAGCGGAATGAACCACCAACTGTTTCAGCATATGTTTTACGCATCGGATGCCCTCCCAGCTGCAACCCAGTACTGGGAAACACCCATGGGCACTCACATTTACACACACACACTCATACAGGGGCGCCGCTAAGGGGGGGAAATTCTAAGGGCCCATGCACTGTAGGGGCCCACAGAGATCTGCTTTATAATTAATAACAGTACTATAATGTAATAAAAATTATGAATGTATCTCTAAATTACAAGTAAAACAGTTTAGTAGAAATAAAATAAAAATACGGCTTATATCTGCCCCTCGTGTCTGTCACTGTCAAATTGCACCCCCCTCCATTCACTGTATGGTTCAGTCCGTCTGTAGCGGGAAGAGAGTTGATGCGCTGTTGAGTGTGATCGTCAGTTAAACTGTCAAAGCAGCGATGTCCTCGAGGTTAACATCAGCTGTGTCCCAAATCGCATACTTATGCACTATTCTACGCCATTTTGTAGTATAAATAGTGGCAGTAGTGCGTTCACACTGAAAACTAACAATAATAAGTGCTCTTTAATGACCCGGATGATGCACTCAGCATCATTTATGGGCCTCGGCTTATTTATGGGTCTCATTGTAATATAATTTTCTGTCTTATTGATTTTTGTCACTGTTCCAGTGTATTGCACATTGTATGAGACACTATTGCAGTACAGTTATTTAAATAGTGACACACTGGTGTTTTGTGTGTTTAGAAATGTAAAATTTTCAGTGAATATTCGATTATTGTTCCTGTTTTTGTTCGACATTTACATTTGAACAATAACTCATCTGCTGGCTACAGTCATGGCCGTTCTCTTACTAAATACTGATGAGTAGTGGACAAATTAATAATAAAATGCATAGGTCAGTATAACTACATTGCAGACAAAGAGTTTGGATAGCTAGCTTGGTAGTTGGGGGCCTGTCCTCATATTTATAAACTACTCGTACTCATACACTACAGCCAATTTAGTTATTCAATTCCCCTATAGCGCATGTGTTTGGGCATTGGGGGAAACCGGAGCAACCAGAGGAAAGCCACACGAACACGGGGAGAACATGCAAACTTAACACAGAACTGGCCTAGCTAGGACTCGAACCAGTGACATTGCAAAGTGCTAACCACTGAGCCACCGTGTCGCCCCCATATACATAATAAATATATATATATATATATATATAATGTCAAAACAAGCTTTTATTTTGGATGTGATTAATCTTTGCCCATGTTTATTAGCATTATAATTAATGCTCAGTTTCTTGCACAGATGGATCTTTTCACTCTATTAGACCTCGATTAGACAATCGATTTGTGTTGGGACAGCATGAAGGAATTAAACTAGCTGATTAGTTTCTACAAATTGAAGTGGGTCGAACATAAAAGTACTAAATTTCCTCCCCAAAAAAACTCAATAATTGTATAAACTCAAAATAATTCAATAATTATTTCAGATAAGTAGACTGAACAAACAGCAAACGTAATTTTCGAGGGCTCTACGAGAGAAGAAAAATCATCTCAGATGGCCTGAGGGTGAGGAAACTAACAGCTAATGTTTATTTGTGGCCGAACAATCCCTTTAACAATACACAGATAATGAGACGCATTAGAAAAGCTTAAGTTAACCTTTTCACATTTTTCCTAGAAGTCAGAATCAATCTCCTAATGCTGTAATGAAGGATGTTATGAAACGTCTCTGTGTTTCTCGGCGTGTCAAAGGCCAAACGTCATGTAAAGTCTACAAACAAACAAACAGGACACTGATCCGCCGCCGGCCACTTTCTGCGAACAGAGACGCTTAATTTAGCTCTACTGGTTACCTTTAGTAAGCTGATCCAGACATTTACTGTCTGACTTAGCGGACTGTGTGCGTACGTGTGTGTGTGTGCTGAAAAAACTAAACAAATGCGACTTATTTTAAATCAGTGTGTGGTAAAATCTAATAAATTTACAGTCCTTATTTTTCAATTGTCATATTATGTCAAGGATAACTAGAATTTCTAAGGGAAAAGTTAAATATTTACACATTTACTTTATGTAACAAATGGAAAGAGTTCATATAATACATTCACTTGTAATATGGAAATATTTTCTAATCATTGCAAATATTATTAAGCCAATTTGTGAATTATTATTAAGTCAAAATTGGTAAAATATTGGTTAAAAAAACGGATCCTTTTTGTGTTTACTTAATTCATTAAATAAATTAAAGATCTCAGATAATCAATTGAATTTTACCTAATATTTAACCCAACCCTCCTAAATAAATGAAGAATATTTTGCATGATATTGACAAATTACCTGTACTTGATAGAAGATTAGTATATTTTACTTCACTTTTACTCATTCAGATTCTTACGAGGATTTTATCACGTAAACCTTCAGAGTGGTTTATGCAGCACTGTGTACACCTCATCCATAAAGCATAGTTTTATCTATTTCTATTTTTTTTATATACACACTCCCCGGCCACTTTATTAGGTACACCTGTCCGAATGCTCTTTGCTGCCAATTTCTAATCAGCCAATCACATGGCAGCAACTCAATGCATTCAGGCATGTAGACATGGTCAAGACGATCTGCTGCAGTTCAAAGCGAGCATCAGAATGGGGGAGAAAGGTCATTTAAGTGATTTTAAACATGGCATTCTCAATACTTTGTTGATGCACCTTTGGCAGCGATTACAAGTCTTTTTGAATATGATGCCACAAGCTTGGCACACTTTGGGAAACACGTTGTCACGTTGTCTTTTTGCCTATTCCTCTTTGCAGTACCTCTCAAGCTCTATCAGGCGTACAGCCATTTTCAGATCTCTCCAGAGATGTTCAATAGGATTTAGCTCTGGGCTCTGGCTGGGCCACTCAAGGACATTCACAGAGTTCCTAGTTACACTGGCTCCCATTTACATTCAGAATAGATTTTAAAATATTATTACTTGTCTAGGGGTGAAACGGTGGCGCAGTTTGTAGTGCTGTTGCCTCACAGCAAGAAGGTCGCTGGTTCGAGCCTCTGCTGGGTCAGTGTGGGTTTCCTCCGGGTGCTCCGGTTTCCCCCACAGTCCAAAGATATGCGGTACAGGTGAATGGGGTGAGCTAAATTGTCCGTAGTGTATGAGAGTGAATGAGTGTATATGGATGTTTCCCAGAGATGGGTTGCGGCTGGAAGGGCATCCGCTGCGTAAAACAAATGCTGGATAAGTTGGCGGTTCATTCCGCTGTGGAGGCCCCGGATTAATAAAGGGACTAAGCCGACAAGAAAATGAATGAATGAATGAATATTACTTGTTTATAAATCACTAAAGGGCCCAGGGGGCGCCACGGTGGCGCGTGAGTAGCATGTTCGCCTCACAGCAAGAAGGTCGCTGGTTCGATCCCCGGTTGGGGCAGGTCCCGGTTGGGCCAGTTGGCATTTCTGTGTGGAGTTTGCATGTTCTCCCCGTGGTTGCGTGGGTTTCCTCCGGGTGCTCCGGTTTCCCCCACAGTCCAAAGATATGCGGTACAGGTGAATTGGGTTGGCTAAATTGTCCGTAGTGTATGTGTGTGAATGAGAATGTATGGATGTTTCCCAGAGATGGGTTGTGGCTGGAAGGGCATCCGCTGCGTAAAACAAAATGCTGGATAAGTTGGCGGTTCATTCCGCTGTGGCGACCCCGGATTAATAAAGGGACTAAGCCGAAAAGAAAATGAATGAATGAATGAATAAAGGGCCCAGGACCTCAATACATGACAGATATGCTCCCTGAATACAAACCCAACAGATCACTCAGATCTTTAGGATCATACAAACTAGAAATTCCAAGGATTTGTGTGTGTGTGTGTGGGTGTGTGTGTGCTCTTCCTATTCCTCCGGTGTGAAAACAGTTTATCTTTTCTCCTTCACAAGGGGAAGTGAAGCGGTAGTTTATTTTGTATGTGTGTGTGTGTGTGTGTGTGTGTGTGTTGTAAACCAGAGGAGGGAATCAGCAACACTGTGCCATTGATTTGCAAACGACTCTGTAATTAGCTGTTTGCAATAGGGCATTAGTGCATGCGTGCGTCCGTGTGTGTGTGTGTGTGTGTGTGTGTTTGAGTAAGAGCAGCCCTTAAGCACCGTTTTTGTGATTGTGTGTCACTCTTGTCTTGGGTAAATGAGGATGCTCCGTGATAAGCAGATAACACTAATTAGTTCTCCACCCATTTACTTGTTGACAGTGTTTGTGTGGATTTGTGCTCCCCCTTTACACTCACACACCCGCTGCTTCTACCCGCTGGCCATGTTAACAGCTCATTTAAGCAGAAGGAGACCAATTTAAGCCTAATTAATTATGCCAAGTGGCTTTTCCACCGCAAACACTGGAAATAATGCGAAGAGACACTTCATATATACGAACTGGGCTTATCGGATCATAACTCACGCGCCGGACACACGCATATAAACAAAGAGCAGCTCATTAATAAGCATATTGTGCATACATTTGCATTTCATTAATTTGTTTTTTTTATCTGTCTGTAGAAACTGGAGCAACCTGGGATTTTTTGGGGTGGGGGGCACTTAGGTTGTTTTTAATGTTGAATTACAATGTTTATTTGGTCAAAAAA
>CAIGQQ010030584.1:161665-174152 GCA_903798035.1 Danio albolineatus | reverse complement strand
TTCCAGATCAAACTCATGCCCACTCGGCCCATAAATATTTCATGCAGGACCCATATGTGCATTCCCAGATCAAACCCATGCCCACTCGGCCCATAAATATGCAATTCAAGACCCATATATGCATTCCCAGCTCAAACCCATGCCCACTTGGCCCATGCCTGTCCCTTATGGGGTCCATGTAATCAGCTCATTTGGGCTTCCTATCTGGGACTCATACTACAAAACCTACATGGGAGCTGCTGATTTCACCCAGCCAAAGCCCATGCCCACACAGTTCCCATGAAACCCGTAGTTAACCCATCTTGGCCCCACATGTCATTGCTGGCTGGGCAGCATAATGCGCCGTAATTTGTCAGGAAAATACTGCCATTTACTGGAAAAAACTATTTTATTTAACTAAACTAAACTAAATAAGACAACCTTAAGATCCTGAAATAGTTTATTACACTCAATCCTACATTTAGACGGTCTAAATTATGCTTTCTTTGTGTATGTGGATGCGTGAATAAAGTTGAACTAATTATTTTTATTTATGTAATCTGTGCGCCATTAAAGGGGGTTAAAATGACCGTTACGATATAATTACGAAATTATGACAAGCTGTTTACAGTTCCAAGGGAAACGGAATATTAAATGAGAAAGCAGTGGGCGTGGCTTATGTTTTTCTACTGTGAGCTGATTGGATGTAGTAAAGTAGACAGTTCATTCAGAAAGATCTGGAAAAAGGGTTTGGGGAGAGTTATCACAAACCAACAGACTACTCCTCCTCACCATTTTTGTTTGTTGTCAAAACTGACAGCTGGAGGGGCGTGGTTAAATATGTTAGCCACGCCCCCAATTATTTAACTGAAAACAAACAGGAAGTGCATTTTCAGATTTCGATTAAAGATTATAAGGCCAAACAATTTATTTTCCTTTATGACCTGCACTGGTGAACTGTTCACCCCAAAACTAGCAATGTTAGCCAACAAAATCAATATGGTTAGTTTCTGACTTCATGTGTACTTTAACCCTTTGTATCTGAAGCACAAAGTGAATATTCTTCCATCTATTTCCCCCTCAGACTGCAGCAGGATTCGTCTCTCCTGCCCTCTGGAAGTTCTCCTGAATGTTCATCATCGGAGCACAACCCCCTCCTGCGGAGCTCGTCCCCACGCCACCCCGACAGCCCGGAGAACAGCGACTGCAGCTCAGGCCCTCGGGGGACCGGGGCCTCCACGCCGGACATCTCGGTCAGCAGCGACAGCGAGTTTGAGTCGTGAACACACAGACACAGACGCTTACTGATGATGCACTTACAGCACAGACTGAGAAATCAGCTGGCGGACTGCTGGAAAAACTCATTCAGGAGAGGAGTTTTCATTGCAAGACTGAACCGTGCACTTGAAAGTGACCAGATTGGACCTCACGTGCCAAAGAAATCTCCTCAGGTTCACTAGCTTTGTTTCCATCCGCATATTAGGATTAATCACATTAAAATACTGCTTGAAGACCCCCTATTTTGCTTTATAAAAGGTCATATTTTGGTTTTGGGGGTCTCCAGCAACAAGCTGATATGCATGCAAGGTCAAAAAACACTTATTGTCTTATAAGATTTATTTTTATTTAATTGTCCCATATTGTTAACTCAATATGATTTGTTCAGCGATTCATTAGTTCCCAAACTCCTCCTTAGCGCGAAGCTAATCTGCGCTGATTGGACAAATGACCCAGTCTGTTGTAATTGGTCGACTGTGTTGAGCGCGAGACAGTGAGAAACGCCCATCACGGCTACAGTATGAAGTAGCAGAAAGTGTGTGAGAAATGTAGTTTTGGTCTTTGTGAAAATCCCTCAGCCAAAGTCTGTCATCAGAGTGGTTCGGTATTACTATGAGTACATTATTATTCCCTCCAGAACTGTCTTGAGCATCTGTCTGCGCTCTCATAGAGCATCTCCAGCCTGATCGCACAAGAAAACGTAAGCGGTTGACATTTTGCCAGTGTAGTGGCTGATTCGTACGAATTCGTAGTTCAGTTGTACGAAAATGTACGATTTAAAAAAAGGAGACGTGGCACCCAACCCAACCCCACCCCTAAACCCAACCATCATTGGGTGATGAGCAAATCATACTAAATTGTACGAATGAGATTGTACGAATTCATACGAATTAGCCACTAAATGAAAAGTTACGTATTGCCGTGAGATAGCGTTGGCGTCTCACACGATCAAACGCCACCGCGTTGCGTTCATTACATTTCGTCTTCATCTTCTGACGCTCAACTCGTTTATTAGAGAATAAAAGAGGTCACAGTGGCTTCTCCTAATGCACAAAACTACATTTTTCTGCTTGATATTTGGCTCTAGTTTATCAAGAAGTGACGATTTTGTTCTCTTTCGCTCATTGGATGGAAACGCTGCAGTATTCGTAAATGTTTCACACGATATCCCAGTCTAATTCGCATATTTGGATGGAAACATAGCTACTGGCTGTTTTTAATCACATTATTACTCAGGTGGCACAAACATATCATAATCCAGGACGCATTATGCAAATTTTGTATGCGACGCCAATTGTAGCACTACACACATCTGTCAGAAGCAGAGAAACGCTCTGGTCTGCATGCTTAAAAAGGGACGTATTGGAAACAGAGGCTAGATGTGACTTGCTGCTGTTGGTTTTTCATGAGAATAGAGTGTAGATAAAGCGATTAAGGCTGTTTATTTGTTTATTTTTGCTGTTGTTTTTGTTGATATGTTTCTGCTTCCCACTGGAATATGAAGATGTAGTCTGGATGAACATAAATTAAAGGGACAGTTCACCCAAAAGTGAAAATTGAGTTTCTTTCTTCTGTTGAACACAAAGGAAGATATACTGAAGAACAACAGCCATTGACTTCCATAGTATGTTTCTGTTCCTACTATGGATGTCAGTTGCTGCTTTTTCAGTCTTCAGAATATTTAGTTTTTGTGTTCAAGAGAAAAAAGAAAAGTTTAGACCTGCTCGAATGGGAATAAATGAGGAAATTGCCATTTTTTGGGATGTGCATCTCTTTAAATGACATGTTATGGGATATGAATGCTGCTTATCTGGAAATATACCATGATTTCTGCGCCACCACACACTGTTATCGAACAGGTTTCCTCAACACTCTAATGTTTTCCAAAAAATCTTTCTGAATATTTCAGCTAATCCAGTCTGAAGTCATTTTTATGTGCCTACACTTTGAGGACGACATGGAAACGTCCGGAATTTGTCATTTTCACACCCATATCGCTCGTCATTGTCACATGAAGAACTGGACTGTCTTGTTTTCATCGCGATTTTCAAATAAATGAAATTATTTTTGAAGCAAAGAGGTGTGTTTTGGATTCTGTTATCACACTGGCTTTATTTTTTTTTTTTTATTCTTTATTTATTGTATGCCCATATTCACAAAATATTAACATCAAAACGCATAGATATGTTACAGAGTGTACAGTCTTAAAAATGGAAGGTAACAAAGAAATTAATATAAAAAAACATAAATAAGTAAAAAAAAATAAGTACAATCACACCATTTTAGAGTAGTCTTTGAATAGAAGTCATAACCAAATTGTAAGTGAAAGACAAGGGTCCTGTGTTAATTTAAGAGAGTTCTTTTATGTATTCCCAAATGGGAGACCAAATTGACCAAAATTTGTCAGATTTTTTATGTTTGTCATAGGTCAGTTTTTTCTAATGGTAGCCATGCAGCAATTTGTGATATCCACATCTTGCAAGATGGGACCTGTGATGCAGACCAAAGTAGCAAAATACATTTTTTTGCTAAATATACCAGGACAATAAATAATTGTAATGCATCTTTTCCAAACAGATTATTCACATTAATATTCAATAAGTACAAAGCTGGGGTCATATCAAAATTTAGCTTAAGAACATTTTCCAGTACCTTATGTATTTTCTTCCAAAATGGTAAAATTTTTTCACAGTCCCAAAAGCAATGGATGTATGTGCCTTTATCTTTTTTACATTTGAAACATAAGTCTGTGGCATTGGCAAACATTTTCTTAATACGTACTGGTGTAAGATATATTCTATTAAAAAATTTAAAATTAAGCTCCTGGATCCCAAGAGAGGTACATTTTGGGTATAGATTATCACATACAACGTCCCAGTCGTTCTCTTCAATAGTTTGACCAATATCCTTTTCCCAAACATCCTTAAGTCCTAGCCAGGCAGAAGTGCAATTATTAGACAAAATGTCATATATCCTTGTTATCAATCCTTTTAAACAAGATGGATTCAGTAAAAGGTATTCGATCTCTGATGTTTTGGTCCTCAGTTCTCCTTTGTCCAACTTTGGTATTAAAAAATGTCGCAATTGTAGATATTTATAAAAATTGGATTTTGGAACTTTATATTGATCTACAATCTGTTGGAAAGACTTTATGGTGCCCTCTGAAATTAAACATGATATTTGAGAGATGCCAAGTGTCAGCCATGCTGAAAAACCAGTGTTTTGCAATGTTAAAGGCATATCTGGATTAAAAGAAAGTGGGGAAAACAAGGAAAGAGGGGTAGAAATTCCCAAATATGTCTTTACGTCTTTCCAAGTTCTAAGATTATTTGATATAATAAAATGTTCCGAGATCTTTTTTAGTTTTATATAATTCTTAACAAATGGCAAATATTTAATTGGTAAGGGGGAGCAAGCCGTTTCTTCCATCTTAAACCAAATAGAGTTAGTTTTCTCGCTACACCAGCTAATCATATTTTTTATTTGGGCTGCCCAATAATAAAACTGAAGATTTGGCAAGCCTATTCCACCCCTATCTTTAGATTTCATTAATTTAGAAATTTTGATACGTGGCCTTTTATTGTTCCAGATAAATTTTGAGATGTGCTTATTAAGATCTTTGAAAAATGAATTTGCTAAATAGTTAGGTATGGATTGAAATAAATATAAGAATTTAGGAAGTACATTCATTTTTATTACATTTATCCTTCCTAGGAATGAGATTGGGAGTGAACACCATGTTTTCAGATTAAGCTTAAGTTTTTCAATAAGGGGTGTATAATTATGTTTAATAAGGTCTTTAAGTGAAGATGTGACATAAATTCCTAGATATCTAAAACCAGATTCTGATAATTTGAAAGGGGAGATTAATTTTAAATAGTCTAAAGAAGGAATGTTTAAAGGTAAAGCTATGGACTTGGAAAGATTTATTTTGTAACCAGAGAGACTACTGTAGTATGAGATGCATTCCAGCAATGTTGGGATGGATTGCTCTGGTTTGGACATAAATATGAGTACATCATCGGCATAAAGTGAGGTACGATGATCTTCCCCTCCGACTAAAATACCATGGAAATTTCTGTTTTGTCTAATGAGTTCTGCTAGGGGTTCAATGACTAAAGCAAAAAGCAAAGGTGAGAGAGGACAACCCTGCCTTGTACCTCTCCCTATGCGAAATGGAGTCGAAGTGAGACCATTTGTAATTACTGTTGCCTTAGGATCAGAATAAAGCAACTGAATCCACCTAATGAAATCATTTCCTAGATTAAATTTCTGAAGAGTTGCAAATAAGAAGTCCCACTCGACTCTATCAAAAGCTTTTTCGGCATCAAGGGAGAGAACAAGTGCTGGGTGTCCTTCACTTTGTACAAAATTAATAACATTTAAAAGTCTGCGTATATTGTCTGCTCCATAACGTGATTTTATGAAGCCTGTTTGGTCTGGTTAAATTAACTTGGGGAGCATCTTCTCTAATCTACATGCCAAAATCTTTGTCAGTATTTTAGAATCTGTATTAAGTAAACTTATTGGTCTGTATGATGCACAGTCTTGGGGATCTTTATCCTTCTTGAATATTACGCAGATATTTGCTGTTTTCCAAGTTTCAGGTATCGTGCCTTGATCTAAGATGTCTTGTAAAGCTGGAACCAAGATGTTAGAAAGTTCAGGCCAGAATGATTTATAAAATTCTGAGGGGAAACCGTCAGGTCCTGGCGATTTGTTGGATGACATTGATTGTATCGCAGTTAGGACCTCTTCTGGAGTTATAGGCGAATTAAGGTAGTCTTTATCTTTATCTGAAATAACTGGAAGAGAAATATTATTGAAAAAGGTTTGAATTTGTGGTTGTGAAGCACTGCCTTGTGAACTATAGAGCGATTCATAGTAAGATCGGAATATATTGTTTATAATGGCAGAGTCATATGTAGAAACACCATTCGACATCTTTATGGATTTAATTGTTCGCTCCGATTGTTCTTTTTTGATCTGATATGCTAACAATCGACCAGGTTTGTTTGCATTCTCATAATAATTCTGTTTGGAAAGAAAAATTAGTTTTTTAATATGATTAGTGTGATCAAGATTAAGTTTAGCTCTAGCATGACATAAAGAAGACCAGTTGAGTTGAGTGGCGTTACTACTATGTAAATGTTCTAATCTTTTGACCTCCTTTTCTAAGTCTTGCCGTTTAGCTATAAGAGCTTTCTTATGTGCAGTAGTATAAGAAATAATATATCCCCGAATTGTAGCCTTAGCTGCATCCCACATTATTGTAGGAGAGACAGGTGAATTTTTATTATCTAACCAATAATTCTGTATTGATTCCCGTACAATATTACAAAATTTGGGGTCCAGCAACAAAGAAGAGTTCAATTTCCAGGTTTTGTTTTTTGTTTTTGGGATTTCTAATTTAATATCTAATTGAACTGGAGCATGGTCTGAAATGGCAATTGAACCGATTTTACTAAAAGATGTAAGATTAAGATAGTTGTTTGGAATAAAAATATAATCAATTCTTGAGTACGAACAATGGGGGTTAGAGTAAAATGTATAGTCTCTAGTGGTAGGGTTTAATTCTCTCCAACTATCAATTAGGCCGATTTCTTTACATAATTTTTTAAGTACCAAAGAGGACTTAGGATTTACTACAGTTCCTGATGAAGATCTGTCTAATCTTTCATCTATCACACAATTAAAGTCTCCAGCACAGATCCCCAGTCCTGTGCAGTGTTCATTGAATAACAATATGATTTTAGACATGAATCTGGGAGAGTCTTCATTGGGTGCGTAAACATTCATCATTGTGATGTGCTGCCCATAGATAAGGCCCGTGACTAAAATGAATCTACCTTCAGGATCTCTAACTTGTTTTTTCAAAATAAATGGCAAGTGTTTGTTAATTAAAATAATTGTACCTCTTTTCCTAGGGTTATTTAGGCATGAAGAGTAATATACTTGACCCACCCAATCTCGTTTCAATTTCAAATGTTCATTATCCGATAGGTGAGTTTCCTGAAGCATAGCAACTTTAACTTTTTCCTTTTTTAAGAATGTTAAAATTTTTTTCCTTTTAATCACATGTCCTAATCCTTTGACATTCCATGTCATAAATCTAGTCGAACTCTCCATTACCACCAAGTGTAAAAAAATAAATAAAATAATAGACTGTAGTTTTCTTCATGAAAATAATATGACAACTGTATCTGATGGGCAAATTTGTAACTTTAGAGAACAACCAAAAACAAAAAAACAACTCCCTCCCCCCCACCCTGGGCTCTGTCCCCAACTGATAGTGCCATCTAAATCCCCCTAAACCTAGGTCTCTGTACCTCATTGGGCTCAGGCTAAGAAATGTTATACCTGCTACCAACATTAGGTTCAGGATCATACACATTTGAGAGACACCAGCGTTACATTAATCCGCTCCAATAAAACAAATATCAACTCGGAGAACCCATACAGAGAGAAGAAAAGAAAAGTTTAAAAAACAAATAAACATTCGTTTTCAAGGAAACAAAAATGACAGGGAAAATAATTAGTCTGTACGTGAATTAACAATCACATCTGCCATTCAGATAAATTGCGTATGGGAACCCGGATAAAGTAAAGTCACTACACCTCCGAATATAACACAAATAAGAGAATAATTAAGAATCCCTTCTTCATCACTTATCTTGCAAAGTCTCAATAAACTCCTCCACCGCGGCTGGAGTGTTGAACGTACGAATTTCCGAGCCGGAAAGGCAGCGCAGCTTGGCCGGGTACGCGAATCCACGGAACATTTTGCGATCGACCAGAATCTTCCTCACAGCATCGAATTCCTTTCGTTTCCTAATCACCTCCACCGACAGATCTTGAAAGAAACGTACCTGTTTGCCTTCGTGAATAATATACCTTTTTTTCAGTGCTGCTTGTATAATGCGCTCTTTGTCAGCGTAGCGTAGAAATCTGACAAGTACGCTTCGTGGTGGGTCACTGCCTCCTGGAGCGGGTCCAAGCGATCGGTGCGCTCTCTCAATCTCAAGCTTGAGATCAAAAGAAATGTCGAGCCATTTTGGTATCATTTCGATCAGGAATTGAGCAAGTGGGATAGAGCCCTCAGCTTTCTCAGGTAACCCGACGATTCGCAGATTTTTACGTCTTCCTCGGTTTTCCAAGTCGTCCACTTTAGCTTGAAGCCGGGTCACTGTTTTCGTCAAAGTAGACAGTTCACTATCGCGGGCCTGCAGAGCGTCCTCTGCGGTAGAGATCCTGGTTTCGGTTTCGGTTACGCGAGAGTCAATCGACGACACTTTTTGTGACAAAATTCTTCAAGACGTAGATGGCTAAGGTAAGATACTCTGGTTATTTATAGTGATTTAGGAACCATCTGAGTGGTGAATCATGCATTAGCTAATGAGGACCAGCTGCTATCAATCATAAGCGCGTGCTCCTCTCGGAATTAGTTTATAAATAAACTTCACATAAAAATGCACAACAGACGTACAATATCATACCTACGGGCACAAAACATAAAGCTGTACGTTTGATTAGCACTACCTGACGTATTTCTGTTCTTGATATACGTTGAGGTTTTATTTCCCAAATTTTAAAGGGGCTCCTATTTTGTCCAGGATGTAAAAGAAGTCTCCAGAATGTGTCTGTCAAGTGTTCTCCATCACATAATATATTATACCCTGTTGAAAATGTAAATCTTTGGGTCAGAGGGAATTTCATCTATATTGCGCATATGCCTTTAAATGCAAATGAGCTGGTTCACCACGCCCTCTCAAAGTAGGTTTACTCTCCGCCCACTCTTCGGGCATGTTGCTTCAGATTGTGAAACCCCGCATCGGATTTCAGATAAACACAGCAAAATGACAGACAGCAACTCAGAGGCGACGAGACGATTCAGAGACTTTTGGTAAATTCCAGGCGGGCTCTACCATGCAGGCCTGATTGGTGGATTGCTGCACAGATGGTTGTCCTTCTGTAAGGTTCTCCTCTCTCCACAGAAGAACGCTGGAGCTCAGACAGAGTGACCATCGGGATTTTGATGACCTCCCTGACTAAGGCCCTTCTCCCCCGATCACTCAGCTTAGATGGCCGGCCAGCTCTAGGAAGAGTCCTGGTGGTTCATCATCTTCCACTTATGGATGATGGAGGCCACTGTGCTCGGTGGAGCTTTCAGAGCAGCAGAAATGTTTCTGTAACCTTCCCCAGCCTTGTGCCTCGAGACAATCCTGTCTCAGAGGTCTACAGATAATTCCTTTGTCTTCATGCTTGGTTTGTGTTTGACATGCACTGTCAACCCTGGAACCTTATATAGACAGGTGTGTTCCTCTTCAGATCATGTGCAATCAGCTGAATTTACCACAGGTGAACTCCAGTGAAGCTGCTGAAACATCTCAAGAATGACCAGTGGAAGCAGGCTGTTTCTCAATATGCGTTCTTCAGCGATCTTGTGTCCTCGTGTTTTCGTGTAACGTCGTCATCATCCACCAAAGTTCAGTTCCAAAACTCAAGACCGCAAGAACGGAGGACGCGTGAAAGTTCCCGGATGTGTTCTGGATATCGAGGACGCACCGATGCAGACTTAAGCACCGAACTCGCTCTAGAAGTCCCAGAAGTCATTGCGACTGGAGGTGGGAAGTGCAGCATTTTATATAGATTTATTATTCAAGTTCAGAGATGTACTTATTTACCTCAGGAGTTTCCCTAAATGAGACGGTGAAAGTAAACATTACCATAAAAATCTTTTTAAAGGCTTAAACACATTAAGGGTGTTTATTTGTTAAACAATACAGCATACAAACAACGATTTATTGTTTCCCCCCGTTTCACAAAATATACTCTGCATAAAGACTTAAGAAATATACGCTGCACGACACAAATAAAACAGATTTTAATACGAATTTTAAATAATCTCCAGTTAAAGATGCGCGAGGGTCATGTGACCATCAGGAAGACCGCAGCATCTCATTTCTCAGAGGACGCGTTCTCTGTCCTCGCAGTCTCCTGAGTTCGTTCTCCCGATGTGAGCTGGCAAGACCGGTCTCCACAAGAACACGAGTCCGTTCTCTGCGTTCTTGGAATTGAGAAACAGCCTGAATGTACCTGAGCTCAATTTAGAGCATCACGGCAAAGGCTGTGAATACTGATGTACATGTGATTCTTCTGGGTTTTTATTTTTAATAAATTTGCAACAATTTCAAAACTGTTTTTTTTTCGCATTTTTTTTATGGGGGATTGTGTGTAGAGAATGTTGAGGAAATAAATGAATTTAATCCATTTTGGAATAAGGCTGTAACATATATATATATTAGGCATGGGCCGGTAGAAGTTTCTCTTACGGTTTCACGGTATGATGGTATTGTGTTCACTGCTCTAAAATATATTCTTCTTAAATGTCTGGCTAAAACACAAAACCTTTCCCCCTTTGAACACAATATATTTTATAATATATATTTTATAATATATATATTATAATATAACATTTTAAAATATTTTGGAGCAGTAAACATGTCAGGCTAAATAATTCAAGCGAATCATTGACTTCTGCGGTCTTCATTAGTTTCAAAAACACAGATGTCTTTACAATTTACACCTAAAAAACAAACAAAAAAAGTAAATTAAAAAATTCTTACACATACACTAGGAACGGTATAGCAGAACATTTTGGCGGTCTGAAAACCTTGACTTTTCCAAACTGCGGTATATCTTGAAAACGGTCCCATGCCTAATATATATATATATATATATATATATATATATATATATATACATTTTTATTTATTTATTTTTTGGAGAGTAACTCAATATTGCAATGCATTACTTTCAGAAGCACCTTTCGACAAAACTGCTAAAAGGTTGATTTTGCATGATAGGATGACCTGCTCAAGATCAGATCTTTTTTTATACTGATATGGAAAAGTAGGAATTTAATAGGGTGTCCAAACTTTTGCACATGACTATATATACTGTTCACGTTCACAGAGAAATGGGTGAAAATGTGGATGTTGAAAGCAGGGTGTGCTCACTGCATCTGTGGGACTGAAGTATCTGTGAGGTGGAGTCTCTCTCTGAGCGTGTGTGTGCGTGTCACTCAGTTGTATCTGTGTTTCTGAGAGTTCCCCATCATGGACAGCGCAGGGAGGAAAGTCATCGTCTGTGACAATGGCACTGGGGTAAGAGATTTACCATGTATGTACTACAATATACAGTCAAACATGAAAGGATTCACACCCCTGGCATATTCAACCAGCATTTTTTTATTTATTTTTTGGGACCAGAAATAACGTAGACTTCTTCCAATTGATAATAAGACGATGTAAGAGGCTTCATTGTGGAATAAAAAATACATCTCAGCTTTTATTTACATATGAAGAAACACTTTAAGCCAGAGTTTTCCAGGGGTGTGAATAATTTCAAGCTTGACTGTATATAGCTACAGCTTCCTAGGAGCATCACTGACCTTTAAATGATGCACAGTGCTGAAAATCTAGGAAAAATGCTGTTATTTTTAACTTAAAATAGAGAAAATATGCTTACAAATGTAATGCAAACACAAACGTGACCCTGTTTTTGGGCTTGTCCATAATTTACACAATTCTGAGTGGTGTAAACAACTCAAACATGATCAAAACTAAGCATTTTTCAGAGTCAAGTTGTGTTTAAATGAAGCAGAAAAAGAAACTTTGCATTCAGAAATGCATGTAAATGCACATGTATGTATGTTCAGTGTGTATAAATCATCAGCATACCTCTTGGGAATTATTTATTTCTCATATACAGCCTGAAATCTAATCACATTCCAAACAACTTTTCCAGCATTTGAAATGATTTGTGTGGCTTTCTCCTTACCTGTGCCTATCTACAGTTTTATCCCAAAGCAGGGTGTGATGTGAGTAAAGGTACAGATTTTCAGAGGGTATCATGTTTGGTTATGTAGTAGAAGTATACGTATGATGAATTTATAGGTAAATACAGACAGTTTTCCTGACTGCTGAAGGCATGTAGGTGTATTGCGGGTGTACTGAGTGCTGAATGTGTGGAGTTTTCTCCAGCTCAGACCTGCTGCATTGCTCAGCTCTGTCTGAACACGTCTGGACAGACCCGCGGCTCACTTCACCTTACAAGGTGGCAGGAGAAAACATCCACTGTTATTGGACATAAATGAGGAAGTGCTTGAAAGTTTGCTTGCGGTGTGTGTGTGTGTGTGTGTGTGTGTGTGTGTGTGTGTGTGTGTGTG
>CAIGQQ010030584.1:145277-159175 GCA_903798035.1 Danio albolineatus | reverse complement strand
TTTGGGTATGTGGTGATCTGTTTCTGGGTAGTAACACTGTCTATGGTGGAGTTGATGTGTTCCAGAACAGAGGAAGTGTAACTGTCAATGTCTGTGTGAGAGCCGCGGGTGGCCTGGGATGCAAACATACTCCAGTCTGTGTGTTGAAACCTGTCCTGGAGTGTTGAGTCTACCCCCGCTGGCCACACTTTGATGGTCCTCACTGATGGCTTCACACGGTTGATGAAGGGTGAGTATTTGGGGGTGAGGAACAGAGAAAGGTGATCTGATTGACCCAAGTGGGGAAGGGGGGGTCGCCGTGTATGCGTCAGCCATGTTTGTGTACACCTGGTCCAAAGTTTCCATTAACCATAGAAACAGAAGCTACACTCTTGACTGCAATCACCAGCGTTAACTCATTGAGACTCACGCAAATGACCCTGTTCTCACGCTCTCACGCCACACCTCCATTTTCTCACGGCGCAAAGAGGACGATCGCAAACACCGAACTGATTTTCAAATAAACTGATTGTTTTGCCGTCATTGTTCGTGAATTCCCTGCTTGATGTTTCGTTTGCGCTTTCAGATGTTACGTTTACGCTTCTTAAATTTACGTTCGCTTTTCTGACACAAATGTGGGCGGGACTGATGGGCACCTTAGCCAAAGTTGGCAGCCCTGGTTAACTTGAGTGTACAAATATGGAGGATTCAGACCAGGAGCTCGAGGGGTTGGAGCCGCAACCAGAGCAACTGTCAAGCAGCAGTAAAGGAAAAAAATGCATTCACGTCTTGGAAGTTCAAGCATTTTTTCTCTTTAAAGAATGAGAGGGGTGAGCAAAACAGTGCAGTGCAGTGCAATCTCTGCCTACCAGCTAACAACCTGCTAGCTGGGTCAAGAGATTCATCGTCGAATCTGAAGAAACGTCATGTGGAACTTTTAGCCGCATTTGGCGACAGGATAGTCCATACACACACAGCTGTATACATCTATCAAGGCAGTAAAGGAAATGAAACGCAGAATTTTTCTTTCCATACAGCATACAGTATCAGTTCCATCAAAACCACATTTTCCCACCAGTCCTTACTTCAAAAGGCTCGTACACACCGGGACGCTTTTCGATTGCGTTTATCGTCAGCGTTTTTCGAGACGTTTTTCAGCATTCAAGCCCAAGCAATTTTCTCTGGCATCGAGCAGAAGAGTATGCAGAATCACTCCTTGACGTTAGATGGCGCACAGGGTGGTGCCAAGCTTCTGACACCCGCTTGTTACACAGAAGAAGAAAAGAGTAAGTTGACATGTTTGTTGTTGCGATCGGCAAAGCATGGATGGTTCAAGTAGCAGCTCTAGAGATGAAGAAATGATTATTGTTCACCTGTGCAATAAGCAGCTCCACGTTCATATCGCCTCTGGGCATCTTCTTCAATGTGCGCTCGCATTGACAGTTTTGCGCTTGAGCGCCTCCAAGTGCTGTTTACTGTAACTTCAGTGGCTCCGTACACGTGAACAAAAGCGCCAATCTGATTGGTGGAGAAGGCTTTGACGCGGCACGACAAAACAAAAAAACGAGCATGAGGCGTTTCTTTAAAAATGACACTTTTACGCCTGCCGTTTTGCGCGTTGGTGCGCACAATCACATTGACGCCCTTTATTTAGTCACGAGGCGTTAAACGTCAACCGAAAACGCGAGCAAGAAACGTCTCGGTGTGCACGGGCCTAAACTCTCATCCAATACCTCAGTTTGTCACGAGGACATCGATAAAATGTTCCTGAATGATAGCAAAACAGCCGATCTGCCAACCCAGGCTCATTCTGAAAATGTAGCCCTATATTCATTTCTGTACAGCGCCAAATGCGTGACAGGGGTGTGTTTATTTTTGCAGTTTTTGTTTTCGCGAATCCACCAGAGGCCAATTTTAAAGCCGAAGAACACCCCGGGGATCAACACTAATGATTTTTTCTACTGGCCCGATTGGACCAGTGGTTCAGATTTTTACTTGCCCTGCCAAAATTTTTCACTGGCCCCACCAAAAAAAAAGAAAAAGAAAAGAAAAAGTGAATTGCTATTTCCTAGCCACATATTTTAAACAATGTGTCAAAAATAATTTCAAAAAATGTTAAGGAAAATGTGCAGGTATTTTATTGCAAAACAAAACCTGGCTGACTTAAAAATCACAGCAAAACATCACCAAACATACTTTTTCTTTTAGCTTCATAATCTGATGTTGCCGTCATGTTCTCGTCTCTTCGCTGTGTTGGTATTTACCAGGTTACGGAAAAAAAATAATGTCTCACAACATCCAATCAGATAAGAGGAACCAAAAAAGCAATATGGTATTTACGACTTCACAGAGAAGGTAGCATTCAAATACTTGAAAGCACAAACTATTTCTTGATTTTAAGACTATATATGCATGCAATTGACAAAAAGTCGCAGGCAAATAAAAATTTAGTGACATGTAAACACCTTAACCATACACAGTAAAATCCTCAGTGTAAAAAACTCAGTGTTACATGTTAATAACTCTAAAAATGTTGAATTGACAATATACAGTGTTAACGACGGCACGTTGACAGTGTGGTTGCAAGATGCAATATGATGTGATTTTCCTTACAAGTGCAAAAGATTGCGATATGTTAGACATACACCACAGAACAGTGTAAAAATTTATGTTACACTAATAGGAGTACTTACTTGATGACACTTGTAGAGTAATAACAACACTAGTGGGTGTTAAATGCCCCTAGGTGTAAAACTTTGAGAACTATAGTAAGTGTAGCATTCTACACTGTCAGTGTATTTATTCAGCACTTTAGAGTGTCAATATTACACTGCAGATTTAACACTACACATGGTGTACTTTTAACACTTGATAGATTGGGACTATATATGATCGTCAGTAGTGTTAAAATCAACACTTTAAGTGTTAAATTGACACTACTCTGTATTATTATCTTATTCATTCATTCATTCATTTTCTTTTCAGCTTAGTCCCTTTATTAATCTGGGGTCGCCACAGAGGAATGAACCGCCAACTTATCCAGCACATGTTTTAACACAGCAGATGCCCTTCCAGCTGCAACCCACCTCTGGGAAACATCCATACACACTCATTCGCACTCCTACACTACGGACAATTTAGCTTACCCAATTCACCTGTACCGCATGTCTTTGGACTGGGGGGGAAACCGGAGCACCCGGAGGAAACCCACACGAATGCAGGGAGAACATGCAAACTCCATACAGAAACGCCAACTGACCCAGGCGAGACTCGAACCAGCAATCTTGCTGTGAGGCAACAGCACTACCTACTGCGCCACTGCATCGCCTATTATCTTATTCAGATTAAGGTAAATAATTCAATTACTGATATCGATGTACATGTAATCATTGTGTGAAATGTCAGGACCTGATGGTGGGCGATGAGGCCAGCGAGTGCCGCTCCATGCTGGAGGTGACGTACCCGATGGAGAACGGGATGGTGCGCAGCTGGGAGGACATGATCCACCTGTGGGACCACACCTTCGGCCCGCAGCGGCTCAATATCAGCCCTCCTGACTGCAAGGTGCTGCTGACGGAGCCGCCCATGAACCCTATGAAAAACCGGCAGAAGATCGCAGAGGTCATGTTCGAGACTTACCGCTTCCACGGCATTTACGTCGCCATACAGGCCGTGCTGACACTCTACGCACAGGGTATTCGACTCGACTCATTTATTTTATTATTTTATTTATTTATTTATTTATTTATTTATTTAATTTTATTTTATTTGTTTATTCATTTATTTTTATTTTATTTTATTTTATTTTATTTTATTTTTGAAGCACTTTTTACAATAATTTATTAATAATTTTTTTTTAAATTACATTTTTTATAATAATTTATTAATAAGTTTAATTTTCAATTTAATTCAATTGAATTAAATTAGATTCCTTTTAATTTTATTTAATTTTATTAAATTAAATGACACTTCTTACAATTAAATGACGTTTTATTTTTAACGCACTTTTCACAATAATTACCTTTTAACAGCAAAATTGTATTTAATTCCTTTCAACTTAATTTAAATTATTTTAATTTCATTTAATTAAATTTAATTACATTCCTTTCAACTAAATTAACTTAAATTTAAGTTGATTTTTAAAGCACTTTTCACAATTATTACCTTTCAACAGCAAAATTTAAGCTAATTTAATTTAATTCCTTTCAATTTAATTTAATTCCTTTACATTAATTTCAATTTTTATTTTAATTACATTAATTTAAATTAAATAAAATTCAAGTTTATTTTTTAAGGAGTTTTGAAAATACTTGCATCAGTGTGTGACTTTAACCAGCTTCTAATGGTCAAATTAATTAATGCTGTTTGTTTATAATCAGACTTGATAAAAACAATCTGCAAAAGCACTTTGATTGACATTCTCCCTTTGTACTGTCATCAGATGGGGAAAGCCCCGCCCATTAGTACTCAGGCATTTGTAGCTCCGCCCTCTATTGAAAAGAGCACGGTCTCATTTAAATTTAAAGCAACAGTCACCAAAACGGCAAATTTTGGATCAAAGCCTAAAAAGGGCAGTTTCAGAGAGTTATAAAACATAATCTGTGTGATATTTTGAGTTGAAACTTCACGCACACACTCTAGCGACATCAGAGGTTTTAATTGACATCTTGTAAAAAGGTGCATAATAGGTCCCCTTTAATAATGAGAAACATTAAGTGTCTCTGACCTGTGCTGTGTTTGTGTGTCAGGTTTGTTGACCGGTGTAGTGATCGACTCAGGAGACGGAGTGACACACATCTGTCCTGTTTATGAGGGTTTCTCTCTCCCGCATCTCACGCGCCGGCTGGACATCGCAGGACGGGACATCACTCGCTACCTGATCAAGGTGACCCTTCTGTTCTCAGCATAGACAACATGCAATTAGTAATGCTACAGCTTCTGCACAGCCTACAATGCAAAACATTTCGTACTTAGAGGTTTGGTCTTGTCTAAATATCTACAAATTATTATAGAAATGTTTGGTAACACTTTATTTGACAGGGGTATTCATAAGACTGTCATTATACCTTCATAATCATGACAAGTGACGAATGTGTATGGGATTTTATGCATGCTTATGACAATTGTCATTAAGTGTCAGTTACAAAGATGACAATATTTGCTATGACAATTTACCATAAACAAATACCTCACAAGCTGTTTTTATCTTAATGTTTTGTCTTAACGTCAACTTGTCATAAACCTGGCATAAACATAACTGTCATGAAGCCATTATGACATCCCTGTCAACGTTGGGATGTGAAAATAAAGGATAAGCATTCGATTGCTTTCCTAATGTTTTATGCTCATTTAGGACAAAATTAGTTGTGTTTGAAGAAAAAAAAAGCCCAGCAAGATCGACATCTTTAGATGTTATTATTATTAATTATTTGTATACATCTGTTCAAACACACACCCAAAACCCAGTATCCACTTTCGCTCTGCTTCTAATCGAGTGTACAGAATCCGTTTGGGAAACAGCGTCTATTTATCACTATGGAGCACGTCTGACAGTCACGCACCGCTTTATGACTGTTTTGAGGATTGCATAGGAGGAGCGACGGTACCTGTAATGAAAAGGAAAGGGAATTGCGCCGTTTTTATATTTATTTCAAAGTGTTTCATGCCTAAATAAACCGAAAGCACTGTACTGACTCACATTTAAGAGCAGGGGCGGCCCCTGGTGGTTCGGCGGTATGGGTTGCGTATAGGGAGGATCGGCTCTTTAATGTTTATCGCCACCCTTCACAGAAAGACTGAAAATACGGGAGAAATACGGGAGTATACTCTTAGCGGGATAGAACTGTAAAATACGGGAGAATCCTGGGAAAAACGGGAGGGTTGACAGGTATGCATTATGAATGTGTCATGAATATTTTTTTAGACCCTTTCGGTGGAACAAACTGTTTGTTATAATGTATATATAGGCAAAAAGTAATATTGGCTATATAATATTCAGGTCTGGACTCTGTGCAGGCCATTTCATGACTGTCTTTGTTTCATTAAAATGTGTCTATAAACTCTGTCAAATAATTTTAAAGAGCATCATTAATATTTAATGTCATTTTGATGACAAATTTGGCTTGTACCACTGTATTTGAGGTAAAAAAAGTGTTATAATATACAGGACACATTTAACATGACAGTCATGTTCAGTGTTGGGGTAACACGTTATAGGTAATGCGCTATGTAATAATACTTCTCCAAAGTACATAGTAATACAAAGCATTACTTTTAAAAACAAATAATATTCATTCATTCATTTTCTTTTCAGCTTAGTCCCTTTATTAATCCGGTGTCGCCACAGCAGAATGAACCGCCAACTTATCCAGCATTTGTTTTACGCAGCAGATGCCCTTCCAGCTGCAACACATCTCTGGAAAACATCCATACAATCTCATTCACACACATACACTA
Organism: Danio albolineatus; assembly: GCA_903798035.1. Classification (NCBI taxonomy): domain Eukaryota; kingdom Metazoa; phylum Chordata; class Actinopteri; order Cypriniformes; family Danionidae; genus Danio; species Danio albolineatus. Next base: position 152,740 of record CAIGQQ010030584.1, on the reverse strand, counting down.
CGGACAAATTAGCTTACCCAATTCACTTATACCACATGTCTTTGGACTGTGGGGGAAACCAGAGCACCCGGAGGAAACCCACACCAACACGAGGAGAACATGCAAACTCCACACAGAAATGCCAACTGACCCAGCCGGGGATCGAACCAGCGACCTTCTTGCTGTGAGGCGACAGCACTACCTTCTGCACCACCATGTCGCCCACAAGTAATATTATTTGAGTTATTTTTTGCCTTGCTTAATTGGCTTTTACAAAATATATTGCAGAATAAAAATGATTTTAGGTTGAATCACACAATCAATAAGAGAGCATTCTGTGAGGGAACAGTCAGCTCACTCTTATTATCATCATCAGGTCTCTTTTTTCACAGCAGACGAGTCAGTGTACTGTTCTAGTAACTGAACATACTCAGAATAGAATTATAGTATATTTCGAGACAGAGGAGGTTAGTACTTATTGAAGTACTTATTAACAGCGGTATGTTAGTACTTATTGAAGACACACTCTGTTCAATTTAATGAACTGGTTCGACTTTTTCACTTAAAAGATCCAGTTAAAACAAACGATTCATTCGCGAATCGCCCGTCATCACTACAGACAGTCTGAAACAGAAACAATGGCAGGTCGGAGACTTACATATTTTGCAATGGATTCTTGTTATTTTATGGAAGTCCTAAGAGGCCGTGCATTAAAATATTTTTTCTCTCTTGTTATGTTGTGATCACGACTTTATTATCTGGTGATCTCGATATAACAAAAAGTTCTTCTTATTCTCAAACTTAACAGCACATCTCTTACCATTTCTCTGGTCAGCCGCAGACCATTTAAACGGCACCTTTTTAGCATCATTAAAACCGTGCAGATGTCCCGGTCCTTCAAGCTGACTGGCAATGAAACTGACGATACTCTCAGGGTCGCGATATCTTCGGCGATAAAGGCAGAGAGCCGAAAGCCTCCTTCTCAAGTGTCGGACACTGATACTGAAATAGTCAATCACTGAAAGGCATAGAACTATCTCAGTTTGACTCAGTCCCTGGTCAAGATAAAAGCAAATGTGTTCGTCCATGATGTTTCGTAGGTGTTTGCTTACGGAGGTTAGAATAAGCAGAACTTTTTGTTGTGTCGAGATCACGAGATAATTAAGTCGTGATCACGACATAACTTTTTAAGGAAGGAAAAAGTAACTCAAAAGTAATAAAGCGCATTACTTTCCATAAAAAGTAACTAAGTAACGCAACTAGTTACTTTATTGGGGGAAGTAACTCAATATTGTAATGCACTACCTTCAAAAAGTAGCATTCCCCAACACTGCTCATGTTTATGAATAGCTTATGACAAGTTTTGTTGTCTTGGTAATGTCAAGTAGTCATGACAAAGACAGGTTGTGATTTCTTGAACATTCAATAAACAATGTCATCTTTGTATTTAAATAGTCATAACTGAGCAAATGACTCGTCATAAGCGTGCGTAAAATCTCATTGATTCACAATCTTGACATGTCGCTATTATAAAGGTTTAATGACAGTCTTATGAACACCCCCTTCAAGTAAAAAGTGTTACAACATTTTTAGACAAATAAAATATTGTTTTATTTTCAGAGGTCAAAATTAAGTGGGTTCCTGTTTAAACAAGCAACATAATCTGCCTCTGAGATAAGCATAATCATCTAAAGACCCGCTGAGTAAATAATGATAGACTTTTCATTTTTGGCTCTTTATTTTATTTAATTTATTTTTGTTTATTTTTTATTTTATTTTATTTAATTTATTTTTGTTTATTTTTATTTTATTTTATTTTATTAATTTTTGTTTATTTTTTATTTTATTTTATTTATTTTTGTAATTTATTTTATTTTATTTTATTTTATTTTTAAAGCACTTTTCACAATAATTATTTTTTTTTAATTAATAATATTTAATATTAATTTATTAATAAGTTTAATTTTCAATTTAATTCAATTGAATTAAATTAGATTCCTTTTAATTTAATTTAATTTCATTAATTTAAATGACATTTCTTACAATTAAATGACATTTTATTGTCATTTTTATTTTATTGTCAATTTTATTTTATTTCTCTTTAAAATAAATCTAGAAATGCTATTTTGATGTATAGTAGCCAACTATAAATTGCTGACTGGTCAAAAAGGATTAAAAATAAAACATCTTGAGTTGTTGTTTTACTTGTGCAGCTTTTGCTCCTGCGCGGCTACGCCTTCAACCACACGGCGGACTTCGAGACGGTGCGGATGATGAAGGAGAAGCTGTGTTTTGTCGGCTACAACATTGAGCAGGAACAGCAACTGGCCAACGAGACCACAGTCCTGGTGGAGTCCTACACGGTAACACAGTTTATAAACCCCGATATACACTTACTGTTGATTAGGAGGTCAAAGTTACACCTGCTAGAGCTGAAGATAAAGTTGAGCCCTCCTGTAAAATCTGAACTCTGTCTCTCTTATTTCACAACAGATGTTTAACAGAGCAAGATTTGTTTTTACGTGAAGTTTGTTTACAAGCTAATTTGGAAAGGATCACTAGGATCCCTTGAGCTCAGGGCTCTCTCCCAGGACAGCATGCCAAACAAGCTTATATCAAATCATCAGCTAAGTGTGAACTCTAGAAATTATATCCTATTATACTTGTTCTTTTGGAGAAAGTCTTATTTCTTTAAGCTGGGCTGGAATTCAAGTATTTATATACAGTACTGCGCAAAAGCCACAAGCTTTAGGAGACTAAGACCTTTGCACAAATCTATCTATCTAAACCAGAGATGCCCAAACTAGGGCCCGCGGGCCAAAGTTGGCCCATGGTAACCTTCGATTTTGCCCGCAGCCCCATCTGAGAAGTGAGGATGAAGGATGGGGCTGATTTCAAGATTGCCAATTGAAATTGAATGTAACCCTTTGTTTGTTTGTTTGTTCGTTAAAATCGAACTGAAATTAAATGCTTCAAAAAAATGCTATATATCAATTAGGTTTTGTATAAATGTAAGTACTGTCACCCGACAATGCAGAGAATTTGGTGAGCAAATCAAGCAAGTTGCAGATTCTGTTTGACCTGTATATTCACCATTGAACTCCTCTGTGTCGTCAATGTGATTGTTTTTGTTGCGATAAGTTATCGTTTTAAAAGTTGTATTAGTTAGTACAATTTAAAGTAATGTTTACTATTTATTTTGAAATATTATTAAATAAATTTAGAAATTACTCATGGTGATTTACCGTAATATAGTTTGGTATATTTACCTCTTAATAATATTCATTTTTTTGCCCTTCATACGAAAAAGTTTGGGCACCCCTGATCTAAACGATATGGCGCAAGTGCAGGGTCATTACTTTTGGGTGAACTAGACCTCTAATATCAACCCAGGCTCATTCTGAAAGCGTAGTTCCACATACCTTTCTGGAGAGCGCCAAATATGTCCTGGGAGGTACGTATTTTTGCAGTTTTTGTTTTCTCGAATCCACAAGAGTGTGCTGTGTACGCTTTTTAAGATCTCAAAGTTCTCTCGCGAGTGCCGTTCGCGCCTGCTGTTCGCGTAAACCCACCAGAGGCTGCTGTCGACTGACTGTTTTACTGACTGACGGACCAATCAACTGACCCACCCTCCTCCTTCCCAAAACCTAACCAAAATTTTATGGATTGACCCACCCACACACTTCCCTAAACCCAACCAACAATTTTCAAAAGCAATCCGGAATTTTTTTTTTAATCCTCGTCTCATTTTTACCACTTTTTCAGATTTTACCACATTCTGACCCTGTTTTTTACTGCTTTATTTTATATTTTGGATTCTGTTTTTGTTTTACCTGCTGTCTGGAACCGTTCTTCACCGGACTCAAACACCATCATCGTGGTCAACTCCTCTCTGCGTCTCAAGTCCGCCGATGTAAATGGTGAGCTAACGGGACAAACTGATTGCAGCAGGTAAGTTGTCCACACGGAGGTAAGCAGTCAGCTCGTAAGCGTGAAAAGGAACTGCGTCATACCACCCCAAAGTGTTCCTTTAAAAAATGAAACGCAGCCATACGTAACTCTGACTACATAATGTGCGGCCTCCAGAAACATACGCGGGACTACGTTTTCAGAATGAGCCTGTGTTGTTTAATATACAAACTATGGGAAATACGTAGACAATATTCAGAACAAAATTACTGTTGGAATCAAAGGAACAGCAACAAAAGTGTGTTTAAACGTTACCGCATTAGCACCAACTTTTTATTGAGTCTTTTCTGGAGTGATCTAATATCAAGCAACTTTCAGCATTTCTAAGAGTTCTTTCTTAGATTTACCATATTTTTTCTCTCCAGGTGAATCTCATACCGCCTATGATATTGCCTATACATACTGTTTATAATATTCCAAACCAGGCTCATTCTGAATACGAACCCCTTTATTCACCTTATTCTTTGCATACGAGCGGGCGCAGCCATTTGAACCTTTTTGGCTCCAGACTTCCGGTCTTACTCACTTCCATTCACTTTTAGAAGTTAAAAGCAGATTGCTGATGTTGCAAACTGACATTGTATTACTATATTATTCTGCTTTGTCTGTGTGATCTTGCAAACACAAAACAGAGTGAGTAGTCTGACTGTTTTTTGTGGTTTATTATTCCTAGTCATTGTTCCCATATAGGAAACTGAATGGGAAGTTCTTAATCGCAAAACGAGTAAACTTCTGCATTAAAGAATGAGGTCAATACATTTCTGGGTTTCTGGAGAGCGGCAAATACGTCCCAGAAGCTACGTTTTGCAGTTTTTGTTTTCACAAATCCACCAGAGGCCGCTGTGTACAATTGTTCAGATCTCAAATTTATCTTGCAAGTGCCATTCGTGCATGCTGTTCTCATGTAAATCCACCAGAGGCTGCTGCCGACTGACTGACTGACTGACAGACCCACCCTCCTCCTTCCCTGAACCCAACCAATAGTGTTTTAAAAAATACTGATTGACCTGCCCCCTCACTTCCCTAAACCCAACCAACAGTGTTTTCAAAATACTTGCCCTCCCACTTGCTTAAACCCAACCAACAGTGTTTTCAAAAGACTTGCCCACCCACTACCTTAAACCCAACCAACAGTGTTTTCAAAAGACCTGCCCACCCATTTCCTTAAACCCAACCAACAGTGTTTTCAAAAGACCTTCCCACCCACTTCCTTAAACCCAACCAACAGTGTTTTCAAAAGCCCTGCCCACACACTTCCCTATGCCCAACCAACAGTGTTTTCAAAAGACCTGCCCACCCACTTCCTTAAACCCAACCAACAGTGTTTTCAAAAGACTTGCCCACCCACTACCTTAAACCCAACCAACAGTGTTTTCAAAAGACCTGCCCACCCATTTCCTTAAACCCAACCAACAGTGTTTTCAAAAGACCTTCCCACCCACTTCCTTAAACCCAACCAACAGTGTTTTCAAAAGCCCTGCCCACACACTTCCCTATGCCCAACCAACAGTGTTTTCAAAAGACCTGCCCACCCACTTCCTTAAACCCAACCAACAGTGTTTTCAAAAGCCCTGCCCACACACTTCCCTATGCCCAACCAACAGTTTTAAAAAGCAATCCAGAAAAACAAGAGTTCTAGCCTGATTTTTATGACGTTTTCAGATTTTACCACATTCTCACCCTGTTATTTACTGGTTTATTTTTTTTTTTTGGATTCTGTTTTTGTCTTACCCGCTTTCTGGAACCGTTCTTCACCAGACTCAAACCCCGTCGTCATAGTCAACTCCTCTAGGCATCTCAAGTCCACCGACGTAAATGGTGAGCTACTGGAAAAACTGGTAACAGGGGGAAAGTCGTCCATACGGAGGTAAGCGGTCAGCTGGTAAACGTGAAAAGGAACGGCGTCATACTGCCGTGTAGCATTTGTTTTAAAAACGGAATGCAGCCATACGCCCCTCTGGCTACATAATTCACGATCTCCAGAATTGTATATAGGGCTACATTTTCAGAATGAGCCTATGTTGTAATATTCAGGTCTGGACTCTGTGGAGGCCACTTCATGACTTTCTTTGTTTCATCAGCTGTTTTTCCTCTCCAAATATGATTTCATGACATTAGCAGTGTGTTTGGGATCATTGTCATACTGAAAAATAAAACTATTAACAATGAGGTGCCTTCTAGTAAGAATTACATGATGAATTAAAACCTCCCAGTTCTTTTCAGCATTCGCAATCCCATCAATTCAGGCAATATTGACAACAGCTCTGGCAGAAATACAGGTCAAACCAAGAGAGAAACTCATCTCAATTTCTGGTTGTATTTTAATAAAGAGAATGACAATTAATATATAATGTCATTATACACCCACAAATGTTACTAGGGGCCAAAGACTTTAGCCAAAGTACTGCAAATTTGTCAAAATTGAACCTATTATTCCCCTTTTTACAAGATGTAAAATAAGCGACTGATTTTTCTCAGTTACCAGACGGGCGGATGATAAGGGTTGGAGGTGAGAGGTTTGGGGCTCCCGAGGCACTTTTCCAGCCGCACCTGGTTAATGTGGAGGGAGTCGGAGTGGCGGAGCTGCTCTTCAACACCATCCAGGCAGCAGACATTGACCTCAGGTCTGGATAATTCATCTTTAGTGCCAATTAAAGGTGCACTCAACAATATCTGAAGACTTTTGACCACATTTAAAACATCCTTACAGCCAATCATCAGTAAGGGGCGTGTCTAGTAGCTACAGCCAAACACTATAGAATATACAAGGTGTGTCACTTGTATAGTTTTGAAGGGGGAACCATTTTATGGTCAATATGGACACTCTAGCGAAGGAAGCCCTGCCTTCAGGTAAAGAAGCCAATCATTAATCGCTATAGACTCTTGTGTTTTTATGTTTCTGCAGCTTCATGGTTATGAATCATATCAGGTCGACAAAAGCTCTAAATAGCTATAATAAAAGCGAGTAAACTCTTTGTTTTTAAATTGACTAGTTGACTTTACTTAATAAAAGTGAATAAACTCATTGGTTTTAAAGCGATTAGTTGACTTAATAAAAGTGAGTAAACTCATTTTTAAAGCGATTAGTTGACTTTACTTAATAAAAGTGAGTAAACTTGTTGCTTTGATAGTGATCAGTTGACTTTACTTAATAAAAGCGAGTAAACTCAATGTTTTAAATCGATTAGTTGATTTTACTTAATAAAGTGAGTAAACCTGTTGCTTTTAAATCAATTAGTTGACTACTTAATAAACGCGAGTAAACTCGTTGGTTTAAAAAGCGATTAGTTGACTTTACTTAATAAAAGCGAGTAAACTTTGTTTTTAAAGCGATTAGTTGACTACGTAATAGAAGTGAGTGAAGTTGATGTTTTTAAAGCGATTAGTCGACTATACTTGTTTTATTTGTTTTTAAATTGACTAGTTGACTTTACTTAATAAAAGTGAGTAAACTCGTTGGCTTTAAATCGATTAGTTGACTTAATAAAAGTGAGTAAACTCATTTTTAAAGCGAT
>CAIGQQ010030584.1:133934-145267 GCA_903798035.1 Danio albolineatus | reverse complement strand
GCGATTAGTTGACTTTACTTAATAAAAGTGAGTAAACTTGTTGCTTTAAAGGTGATTAGTTGACTTTACTTAATAAAAGTGAGTAAACGCATTGGTTTTAAAGTGATTAGTTGACTTTACTTAATAAAGTGAGTAAACTCGTTGTCCTATAACTATTAAACAAATGAACTGTGTGTAATTAATAAAATTATGCGGAGTCAACTTAACAGTTCCAAGTTACGAAGGGTTTAAGCACTTTTTAAACTAAAGTAACTAATTGCTTCTTACAGTTAATGATGAATTATCAGACTGACCTTGTGATCTTCTGCAGGGCTGATTTGTACAAGCACATCGTCCTGTCTGGAGGATCCACCATGTATCCAGGTCTGCCGTCCCGTCTGGAGCGCGAGATCAAGCAGCTCTACCTGGAGCGAGTGCTGAAAGGAGACACTGAAAAACTCTCCGTAAGACAACAGGCTAATGCTAATACATTTCCTCTGGAAAAATATATATCTACATTCTGTAACATGATTACATTAATTACTGAAGGTGGTACGGTGGCTCAGTGGTTAGCACTGTGGCCTCACAACAAGAAGGTCGCTGGTTCGAGTCCCGGCTGGGCCAGTTGGCATTTCTGTTTGGATGTTCTCCTGGTGCTCCGGTTTCCCCCACAGTCCAAACACATGTGGTATAGGTGAATTGGGTAAGCTAAAATTGTCCGTAGTGTATGTGTGTGAATTTGAGTGTGTATGGATGTTTCCCAGTGATGGGTTGCAGCTGGAAAGGCATCCTCTGTGTAATACACATGCTGGATACATTCCGCTGTGGCGACCCCAGATTAATAAAGGGACTAAGCCGAAAAGAAAATGAATGAATGAATATTTAAAATAATAATAAACACTGTAATAGTGTAAAATAATAATCAAGTCTAAATAATAATAACAATGTAACCATTAAAGCATTTTTTTAACTTTCCAAACCAAATCATCTCAGAAATTACAGTTACTGATGGCATAAAGCAGGATATATTACAATCACTATGTAGTTTTTCAAAACTATGGACTGATTAAAAATGTTCCTGAATATTATTGGTTGAGCTCTAGTTTATGCATATTTCCAAACCTCATTTCAAGAGTTCGCACTTAGATATGCTCAACTATGATAGCTGGTTTGGCATGCTGTCCCGGGAGAGAACCCTGAGCTCGGAGATAGATGAGCCCAAGGTTCCCGCCTGGTCAATGAGCGTTAGGAGGGATACGAGATCAGGTGTTTCTCGAGTGCCCCCCGTTAGTATCATGCCTAATGTGGGGTTTTGTCTGTTTCAGTATGCAAAGTTAAGTGCTTATGACTGTTGCATGTTTTTTAGACTGTGGGAGGAAACCGGAGGACCCGGGGAAAACCCACACAAACACGGGGAGAACATGCAAAACTCTACGCAGGGAGTGCCGGCTGACTCAATTAGACTTAAGCCTGTGGCACTCTTGCTGCGAGGCGCAAGATAGAAATGAAGGATAGAGGGTGGGTTTTTCCATAAACGAAGAATTGGGATGACGTTTAGCCCGGATATTTAAGGTAGTTTTGGAATGGTCTGATAGGCTAGCTAATGATTAGCGATGGAGATCAGCTGAAGTTGATCATATCATGTGCTCCTCTCAAAATTAGTTTGTGAAACTGCACTTAGTGTGTAGAAAACATTCACATATGAAGCTCATATGTAAAAATAAATCACAAAACTAACAGAGGTACATAATAATAAGCAAAAATATTATAATAGTATTATAATTAATATTAAGTACCTCTGTAAGTTTTGCGATTTGCCAGTGTACATTTTACACCACAGGAGTTGAATGTAACACTTTTCTGGTGTCTATATGAGTGTCACCAGCCAAGTGTCCAGGTTACACTTTCAAAAGTGTATATATTTAACACTGTAGAGGTGTATATATTCAACACTTTTTTAAGTGTAACTTGGACACTTGGCTGGTGGGACTCATATAGACACCAGAAAAGTGTTTAATTTAACTCCTGTGGTGTAAAATGTACACTGGCAAATTTGCTGTGCATGGTTTCAAGTTCACATGTCAGCAAAAAATACAATTATATCAGTCATTTTACTAAACACAGGAATGTCAACTCTCAAACAATTAACACCGATGAGGAGTATGGAAAGGCAACACCAGAAATGACACTGTTAAACATCACAATTTACCCCCACATCAGTGTAAAAACAGTAAAAAAACACTACAGGGGCTTGCAGCAGATATTCAACGCCTCACAAATTTGCTGTGTAGCGCTCTTTAAAATTGTTTTTCTTTTCCAATTATTTCCCAGATGATGTTTAACAGAGCAAGGAGTTTCTCACAGTATGTCTGATAATATTTTTCCTTCTGAAGAAAGTCTTCTTTGTTTATTTCGGCTAGAATAAAAGCAGTTTTAATTTTTTAAAAAACATTTAAAGGTCAATTTTATTAGCCCCTTTATCAGACCCCCTAGTTTTTCGCAATTCTGCAATCGCTGAATCCAATGCAAAATCAACAAAAGTCGCTGATTTTTGCGATCCTGCAAAATTCTTAATTTAAGCGCAAAATAATCGCAAAAAATATAAATAATCCCATAAAACATCCAATTCCAAACCACATAATCAAAATATATTCATTTCAGTTTGCAATGTATTGTTTTACATGTATTTAGGCTGATTTATACTTCTGCGTCAAGTGCACGTGTATGCTTCGGCACAGCCTGCGCATGGTCACCGTGGCCGTTGCCGACGATGACGCGCATCTCTCAAAAGATGTAACTACATGTTGAAACGACGCATAATGCAAGCTCTGTGACTGGTCGGCATTAATTATTTGTTTTCTATCGTCCACAGAACAAACCACTGTTACACGATGACTGGCCTAATTAACCTAGTTAAGCCTTTAAATATCACTTTAAGCTGTATAGAAGTGTCTTGAAGAATATCTAGCTCAGGGGTGCTCAACCCTGTTCCTGGAGAGCCACCCTCCTGCAGATTTCAGTTGCAACCCAAATCAAACACACCTGCCTGTAATTATCAAATGCTGTCCAGGTCCTAATTAATTGGTTCAGGTGTGTTTGATCAGGGTTGCAACTGAAATCTGCAGGAGGGTGGCTCTCCAGGAACAGGGTTGAGCACCCCTGATCTAGTCAAATATTATGTGCTATCATCATGACAAAGATAAAAGAAATAAGTGATTAGAAATGAATTATTAAAACTATTATGATAAGAAATGTGTTGAAAAAATTAAACAGAAATCAGGGGAAAATATAAAGAAGGGTTAATAATTCTCACTTCAACTGTTTAACTATTGCGAATGTCAAATAAATAAGCCATACTGACGTGTTGTGTTCATTCTTTTCCCTCTGTCTGGCAGAAGTTTAAGATCCGCATTGAAGATCCTCCGCGGCGCAAACACATGGTGTTCATGGGTGGAGCAGTGCTGGCCAACATCATGAAGGACAAAGAGTCTTTCTGGCTCTCCAGAGCCGAGTATGAGGAGAAGGGCCTGAAACTGCTGGACAAGCTGGGCGGAGCTCTGAGATGAAGATCTACACACCCATCATCATCATCGTTATTCTCTATAGCACCTTTAAAGGGGACCTATTATGCAGAAATCACTTTTATAAGGGGTTCAAACACAGTTGTGCGTTAGCAGTCTGTCAATATAACCAGCTTCTAATGGCCAAATGTATTCATATCATTTGTTTATCATCACACTTGATAAAAACTGTCTGCAGAAACACTTTGATTGACATTCTTCCTTTGTATGTGTCATCAGACGGGGAAAGCCCCGCCCACTAGTGTCTATCTCTTCCTCATTAGCATAAACAACCTTGAGTGAGACTGACGCACACATTTTCACAGTCTTGTTTTTGAATCTGTCACTATGCTGACACACAGGCATTTGTAGCTCCGCCCTCTTTTGAAAAGAGCACAATCTCATTTGCATTTAAAGCGACAGTCACCAAAACGACACCAAAACAGAGGCAGTTTCAGAGAAATATAAAACATTTGTGTGGTATTTTGAGTTGAAACCTCACACACACACACTCTAGGAACATCAGAGACTGTAACGCTTTCTTTTACGACCCGCAAAGTACAGCGTAAGTACAGTGAAATAACGGTGTACTTTTCTGTACGTATAGTGTAAGTATAATGAACATACATTTAGGTATAAGGGAACAGACTGTGATGCTTGGGTAATAAGGGGGTTACAACCAGATATACAACACGCAAAGTATCGTGTAAGTATATTGATTTTACAGTGTACTTTTATAAAAAATAATAATAATAATAAATATATATATATATATATATATATATATATATATATATATATATATATATATATATATATATAAACATTCTCCAGGGTGTCTTCAACCTTTAAAGTCTGTTTTCCTCAATTCTCATGCATTATCCCAAAATCTCCAATTCAGTATCAGTTTTACTCATATACAGTTGAAGTCAGAATTATTAGCCCCCTGAATTATTTGCCCCGTTTATTTTTTCCCCCAATTTCTGTTTAGATAAGGGAAGATTTTTTCAACACATTTCTGAACATAATAGTTTTAATAACTCATCTCTAATCACTGATTTATTTTATCTTTGCCATAATGACAGTAAATAATATTTTACTAGATATTTTTCAAGACGCTTCTATACAGTTTAAAGTGACATTTAAAGGCTTAACTAGGTTAATTAGGTTAACTAGGCAGGTTTGGGTTATTAGGCAAGTTATTGTATAACGATGGTTTGTTCTGGAGACTACTGAAAAAATATAGGGGCTAATTATTTTGACCTTAAAATGTTTTTAAAAAAAATCAAAACTGCTTTTTTTCTAGCTGACATGAAACAAATAAGACTTTCCCCAGAAGAAAAAATATTATCAGACATACTGTGAATATTTCCTTGCTCTGTTAAACAGAATTTGGGAAATATTTAAAAAAGAAAAAAAAGTCAAAGGGGGCGAATAATTTAATAATTCTGACTTCAACTGTATTTATATATTCAGAAAAAAAAGTTTTTTTAACAGGGGAAGGTATTCATTCATAATTTGCATGATTTATATAGATTCTATTGTAAAAATAAACAATTCAATAATTAAACTCTTTTTTAAAACTCTGGCTGTTTGCAGTAATTATTGAATTATTTTTGTTTTATTCTCATTTTTACTTTAGTTGCCAAGAGTATGTTTTGTAATAATTTATGTAAATGACTAATTATCCAAAGCAGTTATCACAAAGTGTTGTTAATAAAATGAACATCCATCAAACAGTCCATGTTACCATTAAAACTTAAGCACTTATACTATACTATTCTATACTATACACATACTATAGTTTTGATAGTTTTGAACCATAATAAGGTGCTTTAAGGATCAGGTTGTGGTAATTAGTTGCTATGGTAACATAAAAACTATAGAGTAACCTAATATAAACAAATGACCCAATACTGAAGCTTTCTGCACTTTACTAGAGTACAAACTAAAGTCTATATTACAGTTTATCAGTTCACTATAATTAATACAAGTATGGTGTAGCATTCATTAACGAAGTGTTGTAAATACTATAATACACTTTTACTATAGTATCGTTCAAAAACACTATATTATTTATTTTCTTAAAATTACTATAGTGTTGTGTAAACCAGGCACCTTTTGTGCGTTGAGTTGCTGCCCTCTAGTGGACACTTACAGTATAGCGCCTAGTGTATAAACTCAATGTGAGAGTATGACAGCAAATGATATTCATTCATTCATTTTCCTTTGGTTTAGTCCCTGATTCGTAAGTGGTCGCCACTGCGCAATGAACCGCCAACTTATCCAGCATATGCTCTACACAGCGGATGCCCTTCCAGCTGCAACCCAGTATTGGGAAACATACATACTCATCCACATACACACACACACTGATACACTACGGACAATTTAGTTTATTCAGTTCACCTATATGTGTTTGGACTGTTGGGGAAACCGGAGCACCCGTAGGAAACCCACGCTAACATGGGGAGAACATGCAAACTCCACACAGAACTCCAGAAACTCCAACAGGCCCAGCTGGGACTCAAACAAGCGACTTTCTTGCTGTGAGGCCACACTGCTAACCACTGAGCCACTGTGTTGCCCTACAGCAAATAAGAATACATTTATAACATGATGTAAACATTGTTCACATTTTCAAAAGTGAGTGTTTTAAAGTGTGTTAAGATATTGCTAGCAACAATTGAACACCCTTCTAGCATGTTTTAGGACACCGTTGACACAATAGCACGCTTTAACAAACTGTTAGCATGTTTATAGCATGATTAACACTTATAACATGCTTATAGCATGATTACCACAAAACTAGCATGTTTAAAAACCCTGTTAAAGTTTACAACACCATTTACACATTGTTAGCATGTTTTAATACAATGCTAGCATGTTTATAACATGGCACATCACACTGCTAGCATGTTTGAACACCCATCACTTCATTTAACATACTGCTAACATGTTTTCATAATTTCACACTAGCATTTTGTAAAACACTGCTAGCATGTTTTAGTTGTAAAACATGCTAGCAGTGTGTTGCAAAATGTTTATGTTGAGATGACCCAAGATAAAATCCCATATTTATAACTGGGTGATGTTTTGTTAGATTATCTGAAAAAAAAGGGTTTGAAAACGGCATTTACCAAGTTATTTCCTAACTAATGCTGCCCTCTAGTGGACAGTAGCGCCATAACTGCTAATGCTCAGCTCAATGTGAGAGTATAACAGCAAATTTTAATAATCTGTGACGCCAGACAGGCAGCCGTTTGCATCCAAATAGTATTTTAATGCAGAATGCGAGTGGAAAAGCGAACAGCAGCGCGGGAAACATCCAGAGAAGGAAAAATAAAGAGAGTCCGTGCGCGATGACGTCATCTGAAGCGTAAAGTCCACTCATGCATCATCACAATGGACCGCATGCGTCGGTCAAGAGCTCCACTGATCCAGCAATAACTCATAATCAGGGCATTTACAGTTGTACAACGTCACAAAAGTGCAGCATTCAGAAGTCAAAGTGAAACCGGTGGAAAAGCGCGGATGGAACAGTCGTTTTGGCGGGAAATTCGCAGGAAACATTGCCGTGCGCGTCCACGTGATGTACTTACTGGGGATTATTTACTTCATTTGACAGATTAAGAGTGTTTAATGTGATAGAAAAGTGAACAAATCTATAAAAATCCGCATTTGACTTAAATTTTTGTTGGTGATCATTATATCAGAGAAAAAACTATACTATAGAGTATATATAATGGTGTTTACTTGTGAATGTAGTAGTGTTTTTAAACCATACTATAGTAAAATACTTAAATTAATCTGTTGTGCTAGTTGTTGTGGTAACAACAACTACAGTAAAATAAACAAATGACCCAACTAGATTTCTACAGCCATATACAGTGCATTATACTGCACATACAACTACAGTGTGGTATACTACAGTATTTATTAGAGTTTATTAGTTTAATACTACAGTATGCTGGAGCACTCGTTAACAAAGAGTTGTAAATACTATAACAGTGGTTCTCAAGCTTTTTTCAGTAAGTACCACCTCAGAAAAAAAATTGTCCCTCCAAGTACCACCATAATAACCGGTATTGAAGTACAGTAGCTTAGTAGGCCTAATGAAGCAGCTACAGCACTGCACAGTTCAAAACGAGGCAGATTAATTCTTATTATTATGAATATTTATTATTGTCAGCCACTTAAATAAAAGGTTTAGCCCAGAGATGCCCAAACTAGGCCAAAGTTGGCCCATGGTAACCTTTGATTTGGCCTGCCATCTCATCTGAGGGAGAATGATGGACATAGTTTAGGTATTGTCATTTCAAATTTAATGTTACCTTTGATTTGTTTTATTGTTATGCTACACAAAAAAGCTAACTGAAATTAAATGTTTCAGTTCAAATGCTGTAGTTTAGTTTTAAATGTACCCAACAGTAATGCAGAGACTTTGATGAGCAAATCAAGGCAAAGGCAGATTCTGCATGACTAGTGTATTCAGCACTGAACTCCACTGTGTTATACATGTGACTGTTTATGTTTTTATAATGTTTATGTTTTATGATTATAAATTTTGATTATAAATAAATTTTATGATTTCTGAAATAAATTATGAGATTACCCACAGCCACTTTAATTTAATATATAGTTTGGTATATTTATCTTCGGCCCACGGCTCTCAATGATGTTTAATTTCTGGCCCTTCACAAAAAAAACTTTGGGCACCCCTGGGTTAGCCTATTAAAATCAATTTAATGATCACATCGGTGTTATCGCACGCGTCAAAGAGTTAAAAGTGTGCACATTTTTTGCTTTAATTATTCAGAGATTCCTCCGTGTACCACTAGAAGGAAGCCTGTGTACCACTAGTGGTGCATGTACCACACTTTGAGAACCACTGTACTTGTTTACTATAATATAACACACTTTACTATAGTGTGATTCAAATACACTGGTATTTTTTACAATAAATTACTCATGTTTTTTTTCATGTGAGTGTATATATAACATAATAATGTAATTGACAATGTAATTAATAGTTCATTCATACATTTTCTTGTCAGCTTAGTCCCTTTGTTAATCCGGGGGCGCCACAGCGGAATGATCCGCCAACTTATCCAGCATTTGTTTTACGCAGCGGATGCCCTTCCAGCTACAACCCATCTCTGGGAAACATCCATACACACTCATTCACACACATACACTACGGACAATTTAGTTTAGCCAATTCACCTATAGCGCATGTGTTTGGACTTGTGGGGGAAACCGGAGCACCCGGAGGAAACCCACGCGAACATGGGGAGAACATGCAAACTCCACACAGAAATGCCAACTGACCCAGCCAAGGCTCGAACCAGCGACTTTCTTGCTACGTGCTACTCACTACGCCACCATGGCGCCCCATATTATTAATAGCAATGATTAATATTAATACTATATAATTAACAACACAGCACAGCCCTGACCCTGGTGTCACTAGCTCCATTGAGTGCATTGTGTCTGACATTGCATCTCTGAGATATGCAATCTCAGCTTGCATCATTATGGCTGCATCCAGACACTATTGGCCTACCTTTTATCGTGTTTTGTACAAAAATGCCCTTATATTAGTGGATTTAAATAAGTAGTGTTGACTTGTGATGCATGTTATGGATGTTTATTAAAAACAAGCTATGTATTATCAACAGTTCCAGACCTTTGAGCTTAACAAACATTCAGATTCGGAGCTTTTAATGCAGACATTGAGACGCCCTGATTTGGATCATTTATACCTGTCAACATTGGGATGTGAAAATAAGGGATGTAACGGACTCACATTTAAGAGCAATAGGCGGCCCCTGGTGGTTCGGCGGTATGGGTTGTGTATAGGGAGGATCGGCTCTATAATGTTTATCGCCATCCTTCAGAGAAAGACTGAAAATACGGGAGAAATACGGGAAAATACGTTTACGGTATGGTAGCGGGATAGAACTGTAAAATACAGGAGAATCCCGGGAAAAACGGGAGGGTTGACGATATGGATCATTTAATTTAATCAGTATTGTTGGAATGTGAAGAGTTTCGACCAGCACAACAAAAATGTTTCTCAGGACGATCAACTACTGCACCTTTAATTATATGGCTTGGTATCTGATTCGTGTTTGTGAAATAACATAATTGTTTTGTGTGAAATAATTTCAACTTAAATATAGTAATTTTTAAAAATCAGACTCAAATGGCAGTGTTTCCTGCGAATGACCCTGGCATAAAAACTAAAAGCGGTCCATGTTTGGCACCCGATGGCCGTTCAGAGACTCGTCGTCCTCCTCTTCATTCTGACTTAACATTGTTTTTTTCCCCCCAGTGTGAGCTGAAGTGTGGGCTGTAACAGTGTTTGAGTGTTTGTCTGCCCACCGTGAGCGAAAGCAGAGCCGTACATTCAGCCAGAGCGACGCCAAACACAGCCAGCCGGAGTCTCTGGGGTATTTACACAAATGATGAAGATGCAGCACATCCTGAAGCGCTGCTTGCTTTCTGGAGGATTGCAGATCACACAAACACCAGCATCAGCGAGTCCGTGTCCACGCCGCTCATCTTCTGATCACAGAATAGTTCAAGTAAAACTCGTGAATCGGTCCAATAGCGAACGGAAAATTAAATCCTGACGCTCACAGGCTGCGTTTACACTGGAGGAGTGTCGCCGCCTGCACTGGACAACTCAAAACGGCATGACAAAAACATTAACTGCTGGGGGGCTAGTGTTTAGCATAACCTTAGAGCTGTGGTGAAATTTGCAAAATGCATAATCTTGAATCGATTTTGAGGCTAGCTTTTTAAACAGCAGATGGCGCTCTAGGTTAGTTTTTAACAGCAGATGGCGCTCTAGGCTAGCTTTTAACTGCACATGTCGCTCTAGGCTAGCTTTTAACAGCAGATGGCGCTCTAGGGTAGTTTTTAACAACAACTGGCGCTCTAGGCTAGTTTTTAAAAGCAGATGGCGCTCTAGGCTAGTTTTTAAACAGCAGATAGCGCTCTAGGCTAGTTTTCAACTGCAGGTGGTGCTCTAGGCTAGGTTTAACAGCAGATGGCGCTCTAGGCTAGCTTTTAACTGCACATGTCACTCTAGGCTAGCTTTTAACAGCAGATGGCGCTCTAGGGTAGTTTTTAACAACAATTGGCGCTCTAGGCTAGTTTTTAACAGCAGATGGCGCTCTAGGCTAGTTTTCAACTGCAGATGGCGCTCTAGGCTAGGTTTGACAGCAGATGGCGCTCTAGGCTAGTTTTTAACAGCAGATGACGCTCTAGGCTAGTTTTTAACAGCATATGGCGCTCTAGGCTAGATTTTAACAGCATATGGCGCTCAAGGCTAGTTTTAAACTGCAGACGGCGCTCTAGGCTAGTTTTTAACTGCATATGGTGCTCTAGGCTAGTTTTTAACAGCAGATGGCGCTCTAGGCTAGTTTTTAACAGCAGATGGCGCTCTAGGCTAAATTTAACAGCAGATGGTGCTCAAGGCTAGTTTTAAACTGCAGGTGGCGCTCTAGGCTAGATTTTACTTGCAGACGGCGCTCTAGGCTAGTTTTTAACAGCAGATGACACTCTAGGCTAGTTTTTAACAGCAGATGTGCTCTAGACTAGTTTTTAACAGCAGATGGCGCTCTAGGCTAGTTTTTAACAGCAGATGGCGCTCTAGGCTAGTTTTTAAAAGCAGACGGCGCACTAGGCTAGTTTTTAACTGCAGATGGTGCTCTAGGCTAGTTTTTAATAGCAGACAGCGCTCTAGGCTAGTTTTTAACTGCAGATGGCGCTCTAGGCTAGTTT
>CAIGQQ010030584.1:111967-126669 GCA_903798035.1 Danio albolineatus | reverse complement strand
CACACACACACACACACACACACACACACACACACACACACACACACTCTTGGGACTTGTTTTACATCTTGTAAAATGGGGTTTCCTTTGAAGCATGAAAATTCAAAAATCCAAAACCTACTAAAAGCAGTTTCCTACATTATCCTACGTGTGTGTGTGGACTACTCATCCAACGCTCTGCATTTAAAGTTAAA
Organism: Danio albolineatus; assembly: GCA_903798035.1. Lineage (NCBI taxonomy): Eukaryota > Metazoa > Chordata > Actinopteri > Cypriniformes > Danionidae > Danio > Danio albolineatus. The sequence goes on along the minus strand of CAIGQQ010030584.1, from coordinate 126,475 downwards.
CACGATGCTACAATCAATATAAATATTACTTCAAGTTTGGAGTTCATTGAAAAATACTGTATATAAGTGGCTTTAGAGTGTAGGTAGATCAGCTCGATTACATAATTCATAACACTTCACAGCCGTGTGTGTGTGTGTGTGTGTGTGTGTGTGTGTATGTGGTTGCTGCCGGGTTGCCGTGGCAACAGTAACTTCAGCTTGCCGTTGCTCACTTCAGGTAGTTTTGTTCTTCGCTGGGAATTTGGCGATTGAGGATGATGATGATAAATGATAAATGAAGTGGAAAAACACCCACTCGCAGAGGCGCAGAGCTCATGGTAGGTCTGTCTAGAAAGATTTATACATTCAGGATATTCTCATGCGCTTCAGGCTCTGGGATTAACACAGCGACAAGTTATTAAATGAAACTGATTAAGATTTTGTTTGTAAATTGGTGCATTTTTAACTGCATTAAATTAGTATTTATTATAATATTTACAGTTGATGTCTGAAGTATTAGCCCTCCTGTATCCCCCGATTTCTGTTTAAGGTAAAGAAGATTTTAACACATTTCTAAACATGATTTAATCGTTTCTCTTATCTTTGCCATGATGACAGCACATAATATTTGACTAGATATTTATACGATACTAGTATTCAGCTTAAAGTGACATTTAAAGGCTTAACTAGGTTAATTTGGCAATTAACTTGACTTCTAGTTGATCATTTGGTATCAGAAGGGGCTTATATGAAAGGCAAAGGCCTCTAGATTACGCTTATTTTACCAAAATAAAATATGATGATGCCTTGATGTTTAATTATTTAATGAGGACAGTGCGGTCTGACTTTGCTTAGACAAAAGTCTTATCATTTAACAGAAATAATGTCCAGTATAGAATGTAAAGTCATGCTGCAGTGGAGAAAGAATGAATATTGTGTATGACTCCCATGAGCTTGGAGGACTGCATCCACACATCTCTGCAATGACTCAAATAACTTGTTAATAAAGTCATCTGGAATGGCAGAGAAAGCGTTTCTGCAGGACTCCCAGAGTTCATTAAGAGTCTTTGGGTTCATCTTCAATGCCTTCTCCTTCATCTTACCCCAGACATGCTCAATAATGTTCATGTTTGGTGACTGGACTGGCCATTCGCTCTGCATTAACTACTGTAGTTAGGAGCTTGCTCTTGTGGGGGCATGATTATGACGTGGCGTCTGTTGTTGGTGTCCCAGGGGAAAATCTTCCGGCCGACACCGACAACAGTTGATCAAACTGGGCTTGGCTCAGTCAGAAGCACCACTGAAAGCTTCCATCACCCAGGTACAGTTTCTGGAGGAGTTTATGAACTCATAGAGGTCTGTGCACCTCTGAAAGTATCTAGTGGACTCAGATACAGCTCCAAACGAATCAATGCTGTTTATCAGCCTTCCTAAAGCACATAAACACAGTTATTCTCTCTATAAAATCCATCTTAGCCATTTAGCAATAAAGCTACAGTCACCGGGCAGACAGAGGCCCTGTCCATCACGGGAATCCACGTCTGTTGTGAAGTGAATTTGACTCAAAATGTTCACGCGGCTATTTACGCACGAATAACTGTGTAGCTAGAAAAGTATAATGCTGTGTTCACACCAGACGCGGCAAGCGCGGATAAATTCACTTCACAACAGACGTGGATCCCCATCATGGGCAGGGCTTCTGTCTGCCCGGTGACTCTAGCTATATTGCTAAATAGCTAACATGGATTTTATAGAGAGAATAACTGTGTTTATGTGCTTTATATAGGACGAAAAACAGCGTCGATTCGTTTGGAGCTGTATCTGAGTCCACTAGATTATTTCAGAGGTGCACCCAGCTCTGTGAGCTCGTAAACTCCTCCAGAAACTGAACCTGGGTGATAGAAACTTTCAGCGGTGCTTCTGACTGAGCCAAGCCCAGTTTGACGAATAATACGAATGACGAATACGTCATAATCACGGCTCTACAACAGCAGACTCCTGATTGGTTAACGAATGTCCGCTGTAGGTCAGATTTTGAAACTCGTGCATTTCGCGCAAAACACACTATATGCGCGTCAATCATGAATTCATTCGTGCAAATCGCGTCATTCGCACCGCCTCATTCGCGCGTATCACGCTGCAGGATGTCTATTTGCGCCTTTGCATTTACTTAACATGTGAATCACTTAAGCTTGATGTTTCTACTGCGTCTGATGTGAACGCAGCATTAGAGTTACGCTTAACGGTGTAGTGTGTTGGTCTGTGTTTTGTACTGCATGTGCTTGTATTGTGTCAATATGAAATTGTGAAGCACTGTGGTCAACTCTAAAAATAAAACTGTATTGTACTGTAGTATTATTGGCGGCATGGTGGCTCAGTGGTTAGCACTTTTGCCTCACAGCAAGAAGGTCACAGGTTCGAGTCAAGGCTGGGCCAGTTGGCATTTCTGTATGGAGTTGAAAACCTACAACCATTGACTTCCTTTGTATGGAAGTCAATGGTTACAGATTTTTTTTTAGCATTCTTCAAAATATCTTCTTTTGTGTTTAACAGAAAAAAGAAACTCATGAAGGTTTGTAACCACTTGCGGGAGAGTAAATAACGAGTACATGTTCATTTTTTGGGTGAACTATCCCTTTAAGCAGATATAATGTAATCTTTTTATCTATCTAAATGTACCTTGATAATTAAATATTTAGATATTTGTACAAAATAAAAGACATCAAGCTATCCTGTAAACGTTATCCTAAAGGGGTGATCCAGAGTGTATTTTTAAAGCTTGATTGTGTTTATAAGATGCAAAGCAATGTGTGTTCATGCTTCATTTGTGAAAAATCAGGTTATTTTTTCATATATCTTACTTTAATTATATACAGCTACTCTGCTAACATGAAACCAGCTGTCATATTTAACAGTTCCTCCAAAAGCCCGCCCTCAAGACGTTCTGATTGGTCAGCTAACATAATGTGCTGAGATTCACAGATCAGCTCCATGTCACCAGGAAGCATCCTTCTATAACATTACAGCACATCTGGCCACGCCCCTTTGCTGCATGGGGTGTATGCTTGTAACCTGAAGGGTTTATGACATCATTAACCAGGATGTATTGTTTTGTAGTCCTCAAACTTCATTCGCTGTAGTCTTTGCTAAGCTAACTCTGTAAAACCCAATGTCTCCCTTTGCATTGAACTTTGAGTGTCTTACATTCAGAGATGTTGTTTACGTTCACACAGCTACATCACACATCAACTAAAGTTTAAAATATGATATCATAGTGGACCACCCCTTTAAAACTAAGTGGTTTTGTGTCTGAGGTGGATGCTCCTGTACCTTCTCCTGTCAGCCATGACGGCTCAAGCAGCTCCATCATGTACTCCGTCTCCAGCAGCAGTTGCGGGATATTACACTGAATGAGCACATAGGAAAGTGCTGGTAAAAAGTCGTCTGATCCCACATCCTGATCTGCAGAGAAGTAGTGTGTTGTCATAAAACTTAAAGATATTTACCGCATACACCAAATATTGGAGTTAACTGAACAAATATGCATATGTACACACACACAAATATGTAATTAACTTAAGAGCTTATGGAGATCAACTTAAATACATAAATTTGTGAAGCTTCATGGAAGTGGGAAAGGCTTATAGTTTCATTTTGCGCAATTAGTTTATTAAGACTCTTCGATTGGTGTAAATTTACGTATGGCATTGTGGGTAATGTAGTTTTTATGCACAAATTCCACTGTGAAACATGATTATTTACAAAAACATGTTGAAATAACGCTGCATACTCGAAATATTTCAGTTAACCGAACAAATATCTGTATAAACAAAAATATTTCATTTGTTTTAGAACCTGACTATTAAATTCGTAAAGCTTCATGAAAGTGGGAGGAGCTAAAATATTCACTTTGAGCATTTTGCTTATTGTGACTCCGATTGGTGGAATTTATGTGCTGCATTATGGGTAATGCATTTTTTTATGCACAAACTGTACTGTTAAACATGATTATTAACAAAATAGGTTAAAATAATGCTGCATATAGAAATATCTGTATATCCATCAATATTGAATTAATTTGAAAACCTGACTACTAAACTTGTGAAGCAACATGCAAGTGGGAGGAGCTAAATATTTCTTTATGCGCAGTTTGCTTGCTGTGACTCTGATCGAACTGTCTGTACAGCATTATGGGTAATGTAGTTTTATGCACAAATTCCACTGTGAAACATGATTATTTACAAAAATATGTTAAAATAATGCCGCATAGTCAATATATATATTTATTCCATGGTCTGTTGAAATTCTTGATTCTGATTGGCTGGAGGGTGTGGTATATTTCGTTGCAACGCACAGGTAGTTCCATTCAGTTTTGATCGCAGTTGGAAATAAATGCGCTTCTCCCAAACGTTTACAGTTACTATAGCAACTCGCATGTGCTGCACATGAAACCGATGAGGGCTGTAAATGGCGGACGGGAAATCCGCAAAATTAGGAAAATACTCATAAACTATGCCAAAAAATCAAGTTTTAAGAGTTTTTCAAGCGAGAATGTAGTTATTTTAAAGTCAAATCGGCAGTTTGTGTGTATGGATAGCGCGTTTCAAAAAATGTTGGAAGCTCCAGGCGGTCAGCGGCAGCTCCGCGAACGGCTCCCCCGAGGGAAGCTTTATGTCGGCCAGAGAATCTCCGGTTCTACGCCGCTGGATCTAATCTCTTGCATCTCTGTTGTTAAACGGGATATATAATTAATCTTTGGTGTATCTAACGGTCAGTCTTTGGACATTTGAACCTATTATTTTTTTCTCAGGTGTATTTTTTGGCAGATCACAAAGATAAGTTTCATAATTAATTTATGACCGTAAATAATGTAATATTACACTGATCCTGCATGTTTGGCTGATTGCTTTTGTTTTAAAGAAGATAAATAAAGCAGAATGTTCTCCTGTCCTGAGATGTTTTTTCATTATGCAAACTTCACCTATATTTAACAGCAGAGATTTCTGAAATAGACTTTTTTGCTTCAAAGACTCTAGAGTACACTTGACTTAAAAATGCGTATTTAATTGATATGGTACCTTTTATAAGCTCTGTATGTTTATTATGAAATATAAATCGTGGAAATTCTGCTATACTGTAGGTATGTCAGCTTTCGCAGTATTAAAGGTAATGTTAAGGGGAAAAAAGCCATTATACAGATCCTCCCTCATCAGAGAAGTGGTAGAAAGACAAAAGAAACGTGTGACTGGGAATGTCGTATTGTCCACCTGTGATCAGACTGATGAAATCGTATCTTAATAATATTAGCAGGTATAAACAGCACACACATGCTCTCTCTATCTCTCTGTCAGCCTGTCTGCCTGTCACAGCTGATTCAGGGAGGGACTACAAAATTTAACATGTCAAAAAATTGACAAAAAATAAATAAAAAAAATCAGACAAATATTTCTATGCAAACAGCAAAATTATTTTAAACGTAGGCCTACCTTGGCAAATGACCATGGAATAAGCGGGATAATCAACGGCTTGCCGTGCGTTAAAGGATTTTAATGCACTTCCTTTGCCTCCACGTCGTGCATTAAAATCCTTTAACAAGCCGTTGATTATCCCTTACATATACTAAATATATATATATATAGTTAGAGAGCATATTTGACTGTAAATATGTAATGCTCTATGGAAGTGGGAGGAGCTACTTACTTTTTGCAGTTTACTTGCTATGACTCTAATTGGTGGATTTGTCTGTACAGCATTATGGATAATGTAATGTAGTTTTTATATTTTAGTAAATATTTTAGTTAACTGAACAAATATCTGTATATACACAAAAATTTCATTAGTTTGAGAACTTGGTGAGATCAACCTGACTACTAAATTTATAAAGCTTCATGGAAGTGGGAGGAGCTAAAATATTCATTTTCAGCAGTTTGCTTATTGTGACTCACCCGATTGGTGGAATTTTATGTGCTGCATTATGGGTAATGTAGTTTCTATGCACAAATTACACTATGAATCATGATTCTCTATATATACTTAGATTGAGAGCAATTTGACTGAAAATATGTGACGCTCTGCAGAAGTGGGAGGAGCTAAATATTTCTTTTTGAGCAGTTTGCTTGCTGTGACTCTCTGATTGGTGGAATTGTCAGTACAGCATGATGGGTAATGTAGTTTGTCTGCACAAATTCCACTGTATAACATGATCGTTTACAAAATATGTTAAAATAGCGCAATCTAGCAGCTTTAGCAGTAAATAAAGCATTGACTGACAACTTTAGACAGAGCCAACTATACAAGTTGCATGGAGCCACTGAACCACCAGAGGGCACCCTTATGTTTATAATACACAGGGCAACTTTTTGAGCAGTATTGCCAGGCAATTTAGCAAATAAATGTTGCTTTGCTACTTTTCTATTAAGAATGGGCAGCAATAATGTATCCGTAACCCATTGCCCTAATCAGTTACCCCGTGTCTCACCAAAGTTGCACAGAAAGATTGCTTAAAAAGTTGCCCTGTGTATCATCAGCATTATTCTCAAATAACATATAATGACTGTTATCTAAATGTTTCCTCACCCGGTTGTGTCCCCATGGCCTTGTACACGCTCTTGCAGACCTGCAGCAGAAGCAGCACCTTGTCAATGGGCGAATGACTGCGTTGCATCAGCATGAGCTTAGCCTTGGCTCTGTCCACTCCGCGAACGTCCAGGACTCCCACTCGTAAAGCCAGACGCTCCAGCGCCCCCTCCTGGTGGGCCAGCAGGCTCTCTGTGACCCGCTGCAAGGAGCCGTCCCGAGTGTGGAGAGACGTCAGCGTCTGGTTGAGCTGAACCTTCAGCGGCTTCAACACGCAGCCGAACAGAGCCTTTTCCAGCGCTAGATCTGTGGGTCACATGATAGGACAGGTGAGTGGGCCTGACAAACCACCCGTAGAAAACACACTCTTTCATCTCTCTGACACTTTAAATGACCCTTACAATCACGCCATATACAATATTGCAGGGAGTGCAGAATGGGCAAATGAGTATTTTGACCACATCATCCTCTTTATGCATGTTGTCTTACTCCAAGCTGTATAGGCTGGAAAGCCTACTACCAATTCAGCATATTAGGTGATGTGCATCTCTGTAATGAGAAGGGGTGTGGTGTAATGACATCAACACCCTATATCAGGTGTGCAGAATTATTAGGCAACTTCCTTTCCTTTGGCAAAATGGGTCAAAAGAAGGACTTGACAGGCTCCGAAAAGTCAAAAATAGTGAGCTATCTTGCAGAGGGATGCAGCACTCTTAAAATTGCCAAGCTTCTGAAGCGTGATCATCCAACAATCAAGCGTTTCATTCAAAATAGTCAACAGGGTCGCAAGAAGCGTGTGGAAAAACCAAGGCGCAAAATAACTGCCCATGAACTGAGAAAAGTCAAGCGTGCAGCTGCCAAGATGCCACTCGCCACCAGTTTTGCCATATTTCAAAGCTGCAACATCACTGGAGTGCCCAAAAGCACAAGGTGTGCAATACTCAGAGACATGGCCAAGGTAAGAAAGGCTGAAAAACCACCACCACTGAACATGACACACAAGCTGAAACGTCAAGACTGGGCCAAGAAATATCTCAAGACTGATTTTTCTGAGGTTTTATGGACTGATGAAATGAGAGTCTTGATGGGCCAGATGGATGGGCCCGTGGCTGGATCGGTAAAGGGCAGAGAGCTCCATCAGACTCAGACGCCAGCAAGGTGGAGGTGGAGTACTGGTTTGGGCTGGTATCATCAAAGATGAGCTTGTGGGGCGTTTTGGGGTTGAGGATGGAGTCAAGCTGAACTCCCAGTCCTACTGCCAGTTTCTGGAAGACACCTTCTTCAAGCAGTGGCACAGGAAGAAGTCTGCATCCTTCAAGAAAAACATGATTTTCATGCAGGACAATGCTCCATCATAGCGTCCAAGTACTCCACAGCGTGGCTGGCAAGAAAGAGTTTAAAAAAAGAAAAACTAATGACATGGCCTCCTTGTTCACCTGATCTGAACCCCATAGAGAACCTGTGGTCCATCATCAAATGTGAGATTTACAAGGAGGGAAAACAGTACACCTCTCTGAACAGTGTCTGGGAGGCTGTGGTTGCTGCTGCACGCAATGTTGATGGTGAACAGATCAAAACACTGACAGAATCCATGGATGGCAGGCTTTTGAGTGTCCTTGCAAAGAAAGGTGGCTATATTGGTCACTGATTTGTTTTTGTTTTGTTTTTGAATGTCAAAAATGTATATTTGTGAATGTTGAGATGTTGTATTGGTTTCACTGGTGAAAATAAACCATTGAAATGGGTATATATTTACTTAACACTTTTTTGTTAAGTTGCCTAATAATTCTGCACAGTAATAGTCTCCTGCACACACAGATATCCTCCTAAAATAGCTCAAACTAAAAACAAACTAAAAACTACTTCCAAAAATATTCAGCTTTGATATTAATGAGTTTTTTGGGTTCATTGAGAACATGGTTGTTGTTCAATAATAAAATTAATCCTCAAAAATACAACTTGCCTAATAATTCTGCACTCCCTGTATACTATATACACCAAATTAAAAAATCTTCAGAAATTGGGGGAAAAATAAACAGAGGGGCTAATAATTCTGACTTCAACTGTATATTATGGTGCAAGGGCTTCCTCTGTATAGATGCGAGCAATTTTTACAATGCTTACAATGACATGACAGCATGTGCAGCACAATACAGTATGATACTATGACAGAATGTCTTCCTATACACCGCAAATATGGCACAGATGCCTACTCGTGTTCGCCTAAATCTATTTGGAAAAAGCGTTTTCATCCTCTAGCTCTATCTAAACACGATTACGTCCACGGTAGTGAACACACAGTCGCCGAGCAGCTCGGAGGACAAAATAAATAAGCAAATTAATGTTTGCACGGCAGAAGAAAGAGCCAGACATATTATATCTGAACAAGAAAATGTGTGCGCTGCGCGAAATCTCCTCCTTCTACTGTATCTGGTGCTGAAGTATGCGTGGGAATGTGCCGTGTGCTAATGATAAATGCAAAGTGGAATCTGCCAATGCCTCCACCAACATCCGAAACAACATCCATCCCCCGGGACGTGGCCGGCTTTTTAGATTTCTTGCTTTGATTTAGGGGGGGATCTCTCATAAATCTGCTCATAATCACTGCTTTGGAGGGTTATCAAATATTGGATGTTTTTTTATTTGAGTGACGTGATTGTTCTGCGGTATAAAAACAGAGGTATGGTTAATTAAACGTATCTTAAGGGGGTCGTTCACACTAAAATTAACATAATTTACTCAGCTTCACTTGTTTTAAATCTTCTGGTAAACAGATATTTCGAAAAATGTTGGAAAGCAGTAGCATTGATGTCTATTTTATTTGTTTTTCTAACTATTGAAGTCAATGGTTACAGGTTTTCAGCTTTCTTCGAAGTATCTTCTTTAATGATCAACAGAAAAAGCCACCTGAGCGAGAGTAAATAGTGTGTGGATTTTAATTAAGTTGAACTATCCTCTTTAGGGGTATCTCTAAGCTTGTATGCACCAAAATATATATCTATAAGTTAGTGTAAAGATATTTTGAAAAATGCTGGATACGGGCAACCGTTGCCTTCCATTGTATTTGTTTTTCCTTTAAGTATCACTTTAAGTTTATATGCAGTATATAATCTTGTGTTCTCAAAATATATCTATAACCAAGTGTAGAATTATTTTGAAAAATGTTGGAAATGGGTAACCATTGACTTCTGTTGTATTAGTTTTTCCTACTATGAAAGCCAATGGCTACAGGTTTTCAGTGCTCTTCAAAATATTTTCTTTAATCTTAAAGGAACCACTTGAGAAAGAGAAAATAGTGTGTACATTTTAATTTTAGGGTGAATTGTCTCTTTAAGGATATTTATAAGCCTGTGTGCTCCAGAATATATTTATAAGTTAGTGTGAAGATATTTTGAAAAATACTGGAAGCGGGTAACCATTGACTTCCATTGTATTTGTTTTTCCTTTAAGTATCACTTTAGGTATATATGAAGTATATATTCTAGTGTTCTCCAAAATATATCTATAAGCAAGTGTAGAACTACAGTATATTGAAAAATGTTGGAAATGGGTAACCATTGACTTCTGTTGAATTAGTTTTTCCTACTATGAAAGCCAATGGTTACAGATTTTCAGTGTTCTTCAAAATATCTTCTTTAATCTTAAAGGAACCACTTGTGAAAGAGAAAATAGTGTGTACGTTTTCATTTTAGGGTGAACTGTCCCTTTAAGGATATTTAGAAGCCTGTGTGTTAAAATAAATCTATAAGTTAGTGGGAAGATTTTTTGAAAAATACTGGAAACGGGTAACCATTGACTTCCATTGTATTTGTTTTTCCTATAACTTTAAGGACATATACAGTATATAATCATATCAGTATATAGTGTTCTCAAAAATATATCTATAAGTTAGTGTGAAGATTTAAAAAAAAGCTGGAAACGGGTAACCATTGACTTTCATTGTATTATATTTAACTATCACTAAAGATATATACAGTATATAATCTAATGTTCTCCAAAATATACCCATAAGCAAGTTTAGAATTATTTAGAAAAATGCTGGAAATGGGTGACCATTGACTTCCACTGTATTTGTTTTTCATATTATGGAAGTCAATGGTTACAGGTTTTCAGCTTTGTTCAAAACATCTTCTTTAATGTCCATCAGAAGAAAGAAAAACTCATAAATTTTTCAAAACACTAGGGAGAGTCAATAGTGTGTACATTTTCCTTTTAGGGTGAACTGTTGCTTTGATGATATCTAAGCTTTTGTGCTACAAAATAAATCTACATGTTAGTGTGAAGATATTTTGAAAAATGCTGAAAACCTGTAACCAATGACTTCCTTTCACTTTATGGATATATACAGTATACAATTTAGTGTTCTCAAAAATATATGTATAAGCTAGAGTGAAGATATTTTGAAAAATGTTGGAAACGGGTAACCATTGACTTCCATTGTATTTGTTTTTCCTATCACTTTAAGGATATATACAGTATATATTCTAGTGCTATACAAAATATGTCTATAAGCTAGTGTAGAATTATACTCAAAAATGCTGGAAATGGGTAACCATTGACTTCCATTCTCTTCCAGTTTTCTTACTATGGAAGTCAATAGGTTACAGGTTTTTAGCATTCTTCAAAATAACTTCTTTAATGTTCAGCAGAAGAAAAGAAACTCATAAAGGTTTCAAAACATTTGACTTAGAGTAAATAATGTGTACATTTTCATTTAAGGGTGAACTGTCGCTTTAAGGATATCTACAAGCTTGTGTGCTCAAAATAAATCTATAAGTTAGCGTGAACGGGTAACCATCGACTTCTATTATATTTGTTTTTCCTGTCACTTTAAGTATATACACAGCATATAATCTTGTGTTCTTCAATATATATCTATAAGCAAGTGTAGAATTATATTGAAACATGCAGGAAATGGGTAACCATTGACTTCTGTTGTATTTGTTTTTCTTACTATGTAAGCCAATGGTTACATGTTTTTATCCTTCTTCAAAATATCTTCTTTAATGTTCAACAGAAGGAAAAAAAAACTCAGGTTTGGAACCACTTGATGGAGAGTAAATAGTGTGTTCATGTCATTTTAGGGTGAACTGTTCCTTTAAGGATATATATAAGCTTGTGTGCTCCAAGATAAATCTATAAGTTAGTAGGAAGATATTTAGAAAAATGCTGAAATTGGGTAACCACTGGTTTTTTATTTTATTTGTTTTTCCTATCACTTTAAGAATATATACAGTACACAATCTAGTGTTCTCCAAAATATGTCTATAAGCTTGTGTGAAGATGTTTTGAAAAACACTGGAATCGGGTAACCATCAACTTACATTGTATTTGTTTTTCTTACAATGGAAGTCAATGGTTACAGGTTTTTGAAGTTCTTCAAAATATCTTCTTTAATGTTTACCATTAGAAAACAACTCATAAGGGTTTGGAAGCACTTGAGGGAGGGTAAATAGTGTGCACATTTTCATTTTAGGGTGAACTATCCCTTAAGGATGTCTATAAGCTGGTGTGCACCTAAATAAATCTACAGTATAAGCTAGTGTAAAGATATTTTAAAAAATGCTGGAAACCTGTAACCACTGACTTTCATTGTTTTCGTATTCCCTTTCACTTTAAGAATATATACGGTATATAATCTAGTGTTCTCCAAAATATATCGAAAAGCTAGTATGAAGATATTTTGAAAAATGCTGAAAACCTGTAACCATAGCTCTGGGGCTATTTTGGGTAATTCCGCCTGAATTTGGCCTTCCGATTTAAAAAGCTTCCCATACCCATAAGCAGAGGAGTAAATACAAAAGTTTGGTATCATTTGAAAGGAAACCCTTTGAAATTTCACAAAATACTGTTGAAATTGCTAACAATTGTTTTATATATTGTCTGTGTTACAATAAACACACACAAAAAAGGCACTTTTTTTTTTACATATAAACTGAAGTTTGAAAGTGTGAAACTGAGCCCTTGAGTGCTCCAGCGTCCTGCAATTACTTTTATTTCTTTCCAGCAGATGTCAGCAAACACAAGAAAAAGGAAATTAGTCTTTATAATAATGTATGTAGGAGTTATTCTATTCCAACTGCAAGGAGGAAAAATTAATTTTTTTTTAAATTTCCGCCTACCTAATTTTGAAGTCTCCCCATACCCAAATACAGTACAATAAATCCAATATCTCAACGTCATTTTACAGAAATCCCTTTGAAATTATAAAAAAACTGCTGTAAGTGATAAATATTATTAGATATGTTGTCTGTCCTCTGATGAACCATCTCAACACAAACCGCTTTTAGTTTTTTTGTCCCAAAGCCCGTTTTAGAAAGTGTATAACTCAGGCCCTGTATGCTCTATCAAACTACAGAGAGTTTTGATTGTTACCAGCATATGTCAGGAGACACTAGAAAAAAGAATTTTGTCTTTATCATGTAGTATGCAACAATTATTTAACGTAATCATATTTTCCAAAATTTTGGAATATCATGGCCCTAATTTGTTGCGTTTGGCACTTACGAGACATAGCAGGGGACTACTCATGCACACAACCTCAGAAAACACTGAAAATGGGCTCATTTTGTTGCGGAGAACCTAAGGTAAAAGACGATACAGCTTGTTTGGTTATCTGTGCCATTTACTGGCGCTCACCGAGCAAATAATCAATAATTTCCTTTGTATATTTACAAAAAAGGAGTTTATACCTTATTATTCATTCGAAGACTGTTGGATAAGTGATTGTAAATCAATAAAAATAACGGTGAATCCTTGTTGTTGGGAATGAGAGCTTTCATTTGATGTATGACTTGCTCATGTCATATATGAGCGATATGAAAAATATGCATACTGAACCATGTACACAATCGGAGCGGTCGACATAGTGTAAAATAAGAGTAAATAACTTCGTTACAGTACAACAAATATCAAAGTGATGTATATCGGTTGAAAATAGACATTCTAAGCTTTCACTCAGTGGGTCATATGGTGTTTTTGATACAGACAGACCTCTGTCATTCTCCTGGTGACGTCATGTTGTGCCCAGTATGGGGCACGCATAGTTTAACAGGTTAACTTCCATTGTATTTGTTTTTCCTACTATGGAAGTCAATGGTTACACATATATATTTCCAATAAATGTCCTTGCTGTGTTTTTGTTTTGCAAAGTGCATCAGAAAACGAGTCATTATCTCATAGCAAAACTGCTTTTCTGCTGTGTAATACTGTGATTCAACAACAAATGCTGTTTTACTAGGAATCCCTTAAGATTCTCTGAAACTAATCACATCTTTTATCCACTCGGATGGTTTTAGGGTTTTTAAAACCCCAATGATTGGTTTCCGTGATGCAGTTTATAACCCTGAGTCATTTATCTCCAGTAAAACCCTTAGTGATGTTTGCCAAGTCAAACACAGCAATTATATTTACAATTCTGCTCATCCTTAAAGAAACAGTTCACCCAGAAATGAAGATTATGTTATCATCTACTCATCCTTTACTTGATACAAACCTTACCGAGTCTCTTTCTTCTCTTTAACACGAAAGCAGATATTTTGAAGAATGCTGAAAACCAGTATCCACTGACTTCCATAGTAGGAAAAACTAATACAATGGAAGTCAATGGTTACCCGTTTCCAGCATGTTTCGAAACATCTTTACACAAGCTTATAGATATATTATGGAGCACATACGCTTATAGATATCTTAAAGGGATATTTCACCCTATTTACACCCTATTTACTCTCTCTCTCTCTAGTGTTTGGACTTTCATAGTAGGAAAAACAAATACAATGGAAGTCAATGGTTACCCGTTTCCAGCATGTTTCAAAACATCTTCACACAAGCTTATAGATATATTATGGAGCACATAGGCGTATAGATATCCTTAAAGGGATAGTTCACCCTATTTACACACTATTTACTCTCTCTCTAGTGTTTTGACTTTCATAGTAGGAAAAACAAATACAG
>CAIGQQ010030584.1:98142-111957 GCA_903798035.1 Danio albolineatus | reverse complement strand
ATAGTTCACCCTATTTACACACTATTTACTCTCTCTCTCTAGTGTTTGGACTTTCATAGTAGGAAAAACGAATACAATCGAAGTCAATGGTTACCCATTTCCAGCATGTTTCAAAACATCTTTACACAAGCTTATAGATATATTATGGAGCACATAAGCTTACAGATATCCTTAAAGGGATAGTTCACCCTATTTACACACTATTCACTCTGTCTCAAGTGTTTTGAAACCAATGACTTTCACTGTAGGAAAAACAATTATAGTGGAAGTCAATGGTTACAGGTTTTCAAAACATCTTCACACCAGTTTATTGATATATTTTGGAGCACACAAACTTATAGATATCCTTAAAGGGATAGTTCACCCTGAAATGAAAATTGCTACTATGGACGTCAATGGTTACAGGTTTTCAGCTTTCTTCAAAATATCTTCTTTTGTGTTTAACAGACTTGAGGAAGAGTAACTAGTGAGTCAGTTTAATTTTTGGATGAACTATCCCTTCAAAGCATAGCGGACTGAAGAAAACTAGTGCATCCTAGCATAGCTCTGGTGTAATGATACATGACTGCTGAATAAATGCTTCAATGTTGAGCTGGATTGTTACTTTACACTATAACAATGCATTATTAACTCACTACTGGGTCAAATATGTGTAAAGCCAACAGCTGGGTTAAAAAAAAAAATCATTTAAATTTGATTGGAAAAATTGGGTTTGTCAATATTTGACTGCAACAACTACTACTACTACTACTACTACTACTACTACTACTACTTATATATGACTTATATATGTGTAACAGCTGATGGCACATATAGGTATATACATATATTAGAACAGTAAAACAGTAACAGTGAAATCATACATGCACTATATATGAATATACCTTAAAAAATCAAATCTGCAACCAACACGCACCATGCACATTGTTTTAATTCACTGTATGCTGTTGTTAATGCACCACAGCCCTGTTTTAAAGCACCACCTCAGCTCAGGCATACTGTACATTCATGAACATCTAGTAAATATGTAGTATATATAGTAAAATCAGAGAAGGGGACAAAAGGTAACGAACAAATAAATTAAATAAATATAAAAAGAAAGAACTGACACAGAATATAGAATAAATGCTGTCGGTATGTGTTTGTCATTATTATTATTACTGTTTTTACCTTGATTGTTATTGATATCACTGTTGCCATTGTCACAGAATATCACTTTCATCAACACCAACCTCAGGGTCATGATCTCCAGCGATCCATTTCTGACAGATTGCTGGTGAACTACAAATGTGTTAAGGAACTACAAATCCTGTCACGCACCACACACAGACACACACAGGCACCAGTTTCCTGAACTCTGATAATTGCACGCACACAGCTGTAGCACTTCATGGACTGATTACATGGACTACTTCATTCACCACACAAACACATTTCAGTACAGAGTCATTAATGTTGATGTGCTGAGGTAATGTGGTTTGTCCTGTTTGTATTTTTGACCACAGCTTTGTTATATCGTTGATCCTGTTTAGTCACCAATTTTGACCATTGCCTGTTTTTTGACTACGTTCCTGGATTGTCCCTTTTGTACTAGCCTCACCTGTGTTTGATCTTCTTTGCCTGCACGAATAGTCTTATTAAACTGCAAATGGATCCTTAACCCTGTTTGTCTCTCGCCTTGATCCCTGCACGTGACACTCAGTGATATTATTGATTTCATAACTATTATTATTATTATTATTCATTCATTCATTTTCTTGTCGGCTTAGTCCCTTTATTAATCTGGGCTTGCCGCAGCGGAATGAACCGCCAACTTATCCAGCACATGTTTTATGCAGTGGATGCTCTTCCAGTTGCAACCCATCCCTGGGAAATATTATTATTATGTCTATGAATGCTAAGTACTATTTGAATACTATCAATATTATTATGAATGTCATTGCCATTTATATGCATTCATACAGTTTTATTTCTGATCGTGTAGGGGAAACACTAAAAACACAAACAAAACCCTTTTCACCCACTCGCTTTCATTCTCTCTTTTTAAAGGGCATCTATTATGCAAAAATCACTTTCATAAAGGGGGTTAGACACAGTTGTGTGTCAGCAGTGTGTGAATACAACCAGCCTCTAATGGTCCAAATTTCTTAATTGTATCGTTTATAATCACTCTTGATTAAAACAGTCTGCAGAAACACTTTGATTGACATTCTCACTTTGTACGTGTCATCAGGTGGGGAAAGCCCCGCCCATTAGTGACCATCGCTCCCTCATTTGCATAAGACATTAGTCTTGTTTTTGAATCTGCCACTGTGCTGGCACATAGACAGCATAGTGGCTCCGCCCTCTTTTGAAAAGAGAACAATCTCATTTGAATTTAAAGCCACAGTCATCAAAATTACAATCAAAGCCTTAAAGGGGCAGTCTCAAAGAGTTATAAGACATTTTTTGTGTGGTATTTTGAGATGAAACTTCACACACACACACACACACACACTAGGGCAGGGATGTCAAACTCAATTCCTGGAGGGCCGCAGCCCTGCACTGTTTAGTTCCAACCCTAATTAAACACACCTGATCAAACTAATTGAGACCTTCAGGCTTGTTTGAAACCTACCAGTAAGTGTGTTGAAACAGGGTTGGAACTAAACTGTGCAGGGCTGCGGCCCTCCAGGAATTGAGTTTGACATCCCTGCTCTAGGGACTTATCTTGTAAAAAGGGGCATGAGAAGTTCCATTTAAATAGACTATATTTGTGGACTAATGTAGGGTCGTGGTCCCCAACCCCTGGACCGTGGATCTGTACTGTGGATCAATTGGTATTGGGCCGCACAATAAATCATTAATTATTTCTGCTTCATTTATTATCGAGTCGAAACAATGTTTATTCTGAAAAATGACCGCCTTCTCTTGGTCAGATATCTTGGTTACTTTAGCGCCAAAATTTAATCCGCAAGCAGCAAAATGGGTAAGAAACGTCTTTGGAAAATTTCTTTGCTGAGGGGAAAAGGCCCAGTGAAGGACCCGTGAATTTCCAAGAAATGGATCCGCCACACATTCGTCAACAAATCAGGTGAATCCAGCATGTCTGTGCAAGAGGATCAACTGCTGGAGATCGCAAAGGATGGCAGCCTCAGGGGCCATTCATTTATTGCATCTTTTTTCACAGGGAAGTTCATTATTACCAATGAAGGAACATATACAGCTTCCGTGAGCATTTAAACATATTGGGAGTGACACACTCGCGCCTTCCAGGCACACCCAGATGAAAACATCTAAACTTTTATGAATGCTACGAGCGCATCGCACGTACTGTGATAAGAAGTGACCGATCAGCTTCATACTTTGTATGGAATATACACATTTCGGTAGACTAATTATCTCAGACAAACACTGCAGTGCTTCTTAATTTTCTACAAAAATCCAACTTGTATCAGAGCTGCAGCACTGTTTTGTCAGCTTGCCATCCTATGAGAAAACAGTTGATGGACACCCAGCAATCTGTTATGACATTTAGTTGGTGTGTGAGTGTATCCTTTGTTATAAAATCTCACAGACAGTGTGTTGGGTCAAGTTCCTTGCTGACCAAAGAGTTAACATCACTGCTGAGGAAGTGCACTAATATAAGTCTTCTCCCTGTAAGAACTTTGGTCAGCTTACTTATTATATGGATTAGAGTCATCTAATGCATTGGCACGCCACCCAAGAACGGTTCAGCCAAATACAGCTAAATCTAACATTGGGGACCACTGATGTAGGGAATAGTGAATGATTTCAGATCCAGCAATTATCTCAGAAATCCAGCAGTTTAAGCTCAGTCCTTACCTTTCTCATTCTCAGGCACCAGCGTCTCGATCGGAGGTTCGATTTCTCCTGCTTCCAGAAGAAGGCTTTTGGCTTGGGACAGAAATCTCCTCATTCCCTGAAGCATCTCCACTGCAGAACTGTGCATCAAGGCCTCCATTTCTTGCCTCTTCTTCTCTAAGAAGTCCTGAACCAGTGATCCAAACGTGGAGCGCCTGTCCCGGGAGAGTTCGTCCACCAATCGGGCGACTCTGCGCTCCGGAGCGAACACGCACACAAAGGCGGCGGTCATGCGGCGTAGAGTCGAGGTGGGGTTTGCGGACGGGAATCGGGTCCCGCGGGCAGCAGGCGGCCATTGGTGTGCGAGGTCAACCTGTGAGTGGACATGGGAAGATAAACGGAGTCAAGGTTTACCGCGGTTTGGAAAAGTCAAGGTTTTAAACAGCTACAATTTATGGTGCTATGATATAGCGAAATGGAAAAATCTGACATTGCACTATTTTGTTTTTCTGCGATATACAGTTGAAGTCAACAATATTGGCCCTTCTTTGTAATATTGAATATTTTTCAATTATTTCCCAAATTATGTTTTATAGATTCAGGATTTTTTCACAGTATTTCCTATATTTATTCATCTGGAGAAAGTCTTATTTGTTTTATTTCAGCTAGAATAAATGTAATGTAATGTGTATTTATATAGTGCATTTATCGCGCGTGGCCATACAACCAAAGCGCTTCACAATCATGAGGGGGGTCTCTCCACACCACCACCAGTGTGCAGCATCCAATTGGATGATGCGACGGCAGCCACAGGACATTGGCATAAACTTTTTACTCATACTCTGAGTAATATTTACAAAAGATACTTTTACTCTACTTGCACTACATTTTTGGGCAAGTAATGGTACTTTTACTTAACCTACCTAACTTTAAATAGTAACAGTTTCTGTCTTCACTAAGCTGCGAAACAAAAACTAGGTATCATTGGAAAGAAGACACTTTGGGCTTTACTGTGCTAAAAGGGGAAATGTCATGCTCAAAAATATAAAAAGTTATACATTATGAAAATCATGAGGAAAAAAAATTGTATTGTGTTCAATATTTGTTTTTCCATATACAAACACAGGAAAACATTAATGTCTTAGAAAAAATATGACATGAAGCCAAGTGTTTCATGAGTTTATAATTCAAATTTTATTAAAATATCATGCAAAATGAAATTTCTGTCAAATGTTTTCCGAGACTATATCGGTGTCCTCCTTTCCCTCACCGTCAGAGGCATTTTCTGAAAACTGACCATCCCAAACTAAAACATTAACAGATGCTGAATGATTTGGTCTACATTCACAGTTCATGTATCTTTGGAAAGAAGACACTCTGGGCTTTATTATCCATCATCTAGAGTTTATAATGCTCAAAATTAAAAAAAGTTATTCGATCCTTAAGTAATGTACAAAAAAATGCAATGCACTAAACATTTAACATTTCATAAACAAATATATTAAATTAGTCCTGAAGCAACACTGAAAAGTAATAGGTCAAAAGCCACACACCTCATGAGTATAAGTTTTGAATTTGATGCCAATATTATGCAAAATGAAATTTCTGGAATTATTTTTCTGAGACTATGTCTTGTGATTTTCTCCTGCTCCTTGTTTGTCTGATGACCACACATGTTTCTAACAACTATTTTAGTCTTTTCACATACAACTTATTTTAAATTGTAGAATAATAGGCAGAAACATATAGTATGAATGTTTTATTAGAGCACAAGAAGTACATTGTGTGAAATAAGTCCAGTACATATGCAACACAAAAGTCTTACAATTGTTGTTTTGCTCACTGGAAGTGCTTGAACATCTTTATTGGAGTTTTCTGCTGCTGGCTAATGGGTTAAGTATGTTTTTTCAGTACTGTTTCCACTATACAAGCATGCTATAGACCTTTTTAAGTTGTTAAGGAATCTGTGTTTTTAAAATGAACGGAGATAGCAGAATTTATTTTAATTCTTTGTTTTAATTATTTAGCCTGACATGTTTACTCCTCCAAACTATTTCAAATGTTTCTTAAAATAAAATATATTGTATTCAATGGGAAAAAAGTGGTTGTTTTTTTACCCAGACATTTAAAAAGAGCATATTTTACAGCAGTGAACACAATACTGTGATATTTTTTTTTTCATACCATCAGAATCATACTGGCTCATGCCTACCTGTGCGTCCTCTTCCTCCAAACTGCTGAAGGAACTATTGCTGTCCAGTTCAGCAAGGGAAGGAGCTCGAGTTCTTTCCAAAGCGAGACACACCTCGCCATCTTCAGGGTCTTTGTTGAGTTGGGGTAAGGAGTTAATCTAGAAAACCATGACAACACAAAAGAAAAGTTTTTTTTTTTTTTATAACAGGAATAATTCCACCACACATCATTATTACAACCCTTAAAGGTTGCATGAAATTAATATAGTTTTGTAGGTTTTAGTATCAGTATTGTTAGTATTTAAGACATAAGCTAGTCCGCTCCAAAACAGTGACAATTCACATTTAGGACATATTAACCAAACATAAACATGTAAAGCTTGTTTGTCATCTCCGCCTAAATAGATCAACAGTTTTATTCACGTCAACTCATACTTCAGTTTCTCATCATATCTTCTGACCAATCAGATGCCCTCTAGTGTCTCACATGCCCCGCCCCCTTCAAGATGCTGCACATTTGATGCGCTTGAGCTCAACCACTCTCACTGGCAGAGCGGTGATAAAACAAAGTGCTATTGGCTGTTTTTAAAAAAGGGTGCGGAGATTCTCTAAGCCCCGCCCTCTGTTCATGTTTCCGTTGAGATAACACCAAACGTTGAATAAATGCACATTTCAGAGTACTTCACAGGACCTTTACAGGGAAAGTTCACCCAAAAAAGAATATTTACTCACTGTATACTCACCCTGTGGTTGCAAACTTTATCTGTTTCTTTATTCTGTTGAACACTAAAGAAGATATTTTGAAAAAAGCTGAAAACAAATACCTACTTTTTCCTTTTTTGTCTTCAACATAAGAGAGAAACTTGTTAACTCTTTAGTTTAGGCCTAAATTCAAGGTATAAACAAACCATCAGCATATGGCCTGTTTCCACTGAGTGGTACGGTACAGTACGATACGGTGCGCTTTTATGGCTGTTTCCACTGTCTAATGGCCCGTTTCCATTAAGTGGTACAGTACGGTACGGTTCAGTACGCTTTTATGGCTGTTTCCACAGTCTAATGGCCCGTTTCCATTGAGTGGTACGTAACGATACGATACGGTGCGCTTTTATGGCTGTTTCCACAGTCTAATGGCCCGTTTCCATTGAGTGGTACGGTACGGTACGGTTCAGTACGCTTTTATGGCTGTTTCCAGTGTCTAATGGCCCGTTTCCATTGAGTGGTACGTTATGGTACGATTCAATATGCTTTTATGGCCGTTTCCACTGTCTAAAAGAGTACCGAACTGAACCGTACCGTACCACTTGTTTGGTATCCTTTTGAAAGGGTATTAAACATGAGAATGGGTACCAAAAGGCGGAGCTACACGCGCAGCTGAACGTCATTGGTTTACAGAGATACGTCATTCGCTTGCGCAACAAGTCAGAATGAAAACAAAGGAACCGCCATGTTTTAAATACACAGCCGAGAGACAATACACCGTAATAATATATACATATAATAATGAGCCATGGTCGACCCGAGCTCAAACAAACCTTGTCGTCGTCTTGATAAACAGCCACAAAGCCAAGTGAAAGAGCAGATTCTCCCCTGTGCATCGTAGTTTTTTCGAGTCCGTCTAAAGCGCGAGCGGTTTCGCTTTGTCGCTTGCGCTCGCGTCTGTATTTGAAATAGCAAACTTTTTGAGCTGATGATAATAACGTGTGCTTGATTATTGACGTGCTTTTGAAACCCGATCCTTTCAGAAACTGACAAACGCAAGAGTGACGCGTGCAAAAACAAAGGAGAAGCCGGAAAAAACAAAGGAGCAAATTATTGTTTCAGCAAACATTTTATTACATTTTATTATGCATTTAACTATTATCATCACCGTCTGGACTATTATGAACTCAGAATGACTGAATTAATTTCTAACAAGAGGTTTTACATGTGCTGGTGAAGGTTACAGACACAGATGAGAGGTTTGCACTGACTGTGGGCTATATTTCATGTTGTTTTTGAAACTAAATAAGGACTAAATGTCTGCTGTGTGTAGTTTTTCTGTAATTGGTAACATATCAGAGACTGTAAGGGGCTGCATGTGTTCATATATGCTGCATTTATTTATTTATTGTATATAATCGCGGACAGTAGGCTATTTCTCATCATTGATCTGCAGTTATAATCAGATCATGTTCAGTCAGTAATGAACATTTATACACCAGTGTTTATGTGTATAATAAAGCCTCTGTTTGTGAGAAGTGCTCCTCATATGATATGTGAGCGACCGTACAGCTTTACTGTAGACATTTTCTCAAGCGAGAATGACGTCGACTGAAACTTTCTGTCGTACACCACGCTCACCAAAAGAGTACCCTTTAGCAGTGGAAATGCAAGCCTGATAAAGGTGACCCGTACCGACCCGTACCATACCGTACTGTACACTCAGTGGAAACGGGCCATAACACTATTAGCCTAATAAACTATTAATAGTAGTTGGTGTTACTGTAGGTTTTAGTTAGGATTAGGGATGCAGAAGTAGATCTTACTTTATAACATCTAATAAACAGTTAATATCTTTTTTTTTTACTTTATTTTTATTTCTCTTTTTTTAAAGAAGAAAATAGGCAAAAAATACAAATAATAAATAAATAAAATAAGTAATAATAAGTAATAATAAGGTCACACTTTATTTTGATGGTCCGTTTGTTGAACTTCACTTACATTGCAACTAATTCTCATTAGATTATAAGTAGACTGTTAGGTTGGGGTTGGGGTTAGTGTAAATTGACATTTACTTGCAAAGTTTCTTGTAGTCAGTTAAATGTCTATTGAATGTCAGTATCAACAGATATTAAGCAGACAGTCTACTAATACTCAAATGGACCATCAAAATAAAGTGTTACCAATAATAATAATAAAAAAATACAGTAACACATCAGAACTTAAATGAACAGTTGACTGGTCGTATATTTCCATTACAGGTCAAATTAACAAACACATATAAAGATTAGTTTACACCATATAAAGGCATACAATTGTGTGTAAAGGCATACTGTGTAAAGACAATCCATTTCTCGCAATATTGCAGGTATTTGTCCATTTGTAGTTTTAAAGAAAAAGTCATGCTCTCCATGTTTTGAACATTAGATACGTTATCCAACCATTCAGATTTTGTAGGGGGATCGAGTTGCAACCACCTTTGAGTTACAGATATTTTACTGGTTTCTAGAAGTATTTTTAGTAAATACTTGTCTTTAACCATTAAGTTGGCCGCAATATTTCCCAGGTAAATTGTAAAAAAAAAAGTCCAGTCCATCACCAAAAATATTTCTGATCACTTGCATTACATCCTGCCAGTATGACTGAATGGCTAAGCAACTCCAAAACATGCCAAAATAGTTTGCTAGGTCTTCCTCACATTCCCTCCAGCACTGTCCCCTGTCCTTCTCCCGTGTTTGCATGCATGTTAACTTGGGGGTTATAAAGTATCTGGTAAGATTCCTCCAGCAAAAATCTTGCCACATACCAGAGAAGCAGTGGCATGTGCAGAGCAGATATTCAACCAATCTTCCTCTGAGATAACTTGGATTCTCTCTCCCGTTTTAGTCTGATGTCATTTGCTGAGTGGTGGATTGGATGGAAGAATACAATTTTGAAACAAGTCTCCTATTGTTCTTATAGATGTCAGTAGCTAAATCAATTAAGTTGGGGGAATAGTTCTCTGAACATCTAATCTCACTATTAAAGTATGTCCTGGTTTGCAGGTACGTAAACAGGTATTATCTTGATAGGCAGGTAATAAGCTAGTTGTTGATAGCATGAATTGTGCCCTAAACTAAAGTACTGTATAACCAAAAACTCAAATAGTAAAGGTCGAGAAATCAATGGCAGAATTTTGAGTTTTGGGCGAACTGTCGATTAGTGCAGTGTAGGCACAGTATTTGGGATATTATTACATTGTTTGTAGGAGTCAGTTAACCAGCACATGTCATATTTGAGCCAAACTCTCTCTCCACCTGAATTAACTGCAGTATAGTGGCATTTTTACCAAACTAAAATATAATTTCCTAAAATAAACATGATCTGAAAGGACTCTGCAATTTAGACATCTGAGTAAAACATGAACACATGAAACACCTGATTAATGGCTTCAGGATATTACTAATGTCCAGGTAATGGGGTATATGTCGAACGTCACGTGATCAAACCGGATCCCAAGGTAGAACTCTTCCGCTTATCGCCATTTCATATGCGCCATCGGTTTGTTATTGAGAGTAGTAAATAGTGGACATCTGTGATGCTTAACTTTGTTAGTTCCTAAAGGCTTCTTGTATAAAACAATGCCATATTAGCGGAGAGTGAAAAACTGGAAGTGTTCTACCCAGGTTGACTGGAACGTGAAAGTTGCGCATATACCCTATTAATTAAGATAGTAAACACTACTTACTACTTTCAATAACACACCGACACACTACTTACCTTCAATAACACACCGATGGCGCATATGAAATAGTGATGAGCGGAAGTGTTCTACCCAGGGATCCGGTTTGGTCATATGACGTTCGACATATACCCATTGATTTTGGGCAAGTTAAGCTTGCTATTGTCTGTATTAAGCCCAGCGGCGGTTCCCTTTGGCCCTTCTAAATTTGGATGCGTATTTTTGTGTCACAACTAAAACGCCACGAAGAAGCGAGATCAGCCATCGGTGGCAGACTGTGACCATATAACCAAGGCGTCTCTCGCGTGCTCTCGGTGTCGCGCACACTCGCTCTCTCTGCTTTCCCTTGACTTTTGTCTGTGGTAGCACTGCGCGCATCAGTTTCCCACATTCGTCAGAAGTTAAGCCCCAAAATGACAGCGTACCGCACCAAAGCCCAAGTGAACCGCACTTAGGCACACCTTTTCCAACCGGGCCCTCACACTTCTCAAACGATCCTGGAAATGGGCCTGGGTACGGTTCGGATAGCAAAGTATGAATGCGCCCTTATTCCAGGTTAGAACCGCCACTGATTAAGCCTATCCCAGAACTGTTCATTGGTGTTCAGGCAGAATTTTTCTGTAACACACCTTATGTAAATACTAAAGGAACGCTCCACTTTTTTTCAAGGTGGACTCATCGTACATCTTACCTAGACTTAAAATGTTGGGTTATCATTTTTAAATCCATTCAGCCAACCTTCAAGTCTGGCGAAAGCACTTTTAGCTTAGCTTAGCATAAATCATTGAATCAGATTAGACCATTAGCATTTCGCTCAGGGATGCTCATAATAACCGATTAACCGTTAACCGAAAGGGTGCGTTTTTAATCGATTAATGGTTTCAGTTAAACGATCAGTATAAAATATTATGTGCAACACACATTTGTTAACTTGCGGGACGGTAACACATACAAACACACGTATTTTGCTAAAGAAGCTAAATGAAAGAAGGATATTGCTGGTCACAGTTTGAAACAGACGAGTTGATGCCAAATGTGATGAGTCTCTTAGACCCGCCCACTAGTCGGCCGAAGCGGGAAGGACAGAGACTCATCTGTGCAATTCAGAACACCTGTTTTCCCCTCTATAAAAGCCAGCAGTGTTGGCCTGTGAGCGGTGCGCTTATGCTCCTGTTTGTTTTGTTTCTTTCTAACTTTGGTTAATATTTGATTTTTGTTAGCCTCAGTTGAGAACTTGCTTATTCTTTAATGTTTAAATAAATATTTTTCGGCACCAAACCATCTCGTGTATGTCCTCCCTTTGATTCGTCATGGCCATCGAGCCGGGTCGTGACAAATATGGGGGCTCGTCCGTAAGTTTAGTTTTGTTATGAGTTTGTTTAATTAATGAATTTCGTTAATGTAATGATTAATTCGTTAAGTATATATTTTTTCTGATTAATATTCGTTTCATTGGCAAAACTTGTGGAGGATTATATCAGATGGTTTAGTTTTTTTTTTTTTTTTTGTTTGACGGGAGCAAAGCCATGGATTTGGGTAAGTCTGGGATCATAAACATCTCCGTTTATTTGCACAATTGGAGAAAGGGGCTAATAATATTTACTTTAAAATGGCTTTACAATTTTTTTAACTGCTTTCATTCTAGCCGAAATAAAACGAAGAAGAAAAAATATTATAGGAAATACTGTGAAAAATCCCTGCTCTGTTGAACACCGTTTGGGAAATAATTGAAATTCTCAGGAGGGCTAATAGGTAATGGCGCAGTGAGTAGCACAATTGCCTCACAGCAAGAAGGTCACAGGTTCGAGCCTCAGCTGGGTCAGTTGGCATTTCTGTGTGGAGTTTGCATGCTGTTGTGGGTTTCCTCCGGGTGCTCGGGTTTGCCCCACATGTCCAAAAACATGCACTATAGGTGAATTGAGAAAGCTAAATTGTCCCTAGTGTATGTGGGTGTATGGATGTTTCCCAGTGATGGGTTGCAGCTGGAAGGGCATCTGCTGCGTAAAACACATGCTAGATAAGTTGGTGGTTCATTCTGCTGTGGCGACCCCCGTTTAATAAAGGGACTAAGCTAACAAATGAATGAATGAATGTATATCGTGATATGATTTTATCCAGCTCTACTTACAGGTGGGATCTTTCCCAGCATCTGTTCGTCCTCTTCTTCTGAGGTGGGAGTGAGTGCTGGAGTTCTCCTGAGCACACTTAACCCTCCCGTCCGTCTTCTCTCTGAATTCTGCCCATGTGTTTCGCCTGGGTTGAGCTCAGACTCTCCCCCCGACAGGCTGAGCGAGGTTTCGTTGGACACGCGGATCCTGAGGCTGCGTTTGAAGCGGTGCCGTTTGTGGGACGCGGTTCTACTGGGTTGCGGAGGCTGAAGGAATAAGGGATTGACGAAACACGGGCTGATCAACCTGGATGTCCTGTGGGGCGCTGAGGGCGGAGGCGGGCCGTTTGGCAGGCCAGGGGACGTCTGAGAGCTCCAGAACTCTGGTTGCACAGAGGGAAACAATGATGAAAAACATGGTGAGCTTTTCTCAGGAACATTAAATATATGTCAAATGATATTACTAGGGGCGCCACGGTGGCGCGTGAGTAGCACGTTCGCCTCACAGCAAGAAGGTCGCTGGTTCGATCCCCGGTTGGGGCAGGTCCCGGTTGGGCCAGTTGGCATTTCTGTGTGGAGTTTGCATGTTCTCCCTGTGGTTGCGTGGGTTTCCTCCGGGTGCTCCGGTTTCCCCCACAGTCCAAAGACATGCGGTACAGGTGAATTGGGTAAGCTAAATTGTCCATAGTGTATGTGTGTGAATGAGAATGTATGAATGTGTTTCCCAGAGATGGTTTGTGGCTGGAAGGGCATCCGCTGCGTAAAAAACAAAATGCCGGATAAGTTGGCGGTTCATTCCGCTGTGGCGACCCCGGATTAATAAAGGGACTAAGCCGAAAAGAAAATGAATGAATGAATGAATGATATTACTAGTTTTTAACTGCATATGGCGCTCTAGGCTAGTTTTTAACAGCTGATGATACTCTAGGCTAGATTTTAACTGCAGATGATGCTCTAGGCTAGTTTTTAACAGCATATGATGCTCTAAGCTAGTTTTTAAGGCTAGTTTTTAACAGCAGATTGCACTCTAGGCTAGTTTTTAACAGCAGACAGCGCTCTAGGCTAGTTGTTAACAGATGATGGTGCTCTAGGCTAGTTTTTAAGGCTAGTTTATAACAGTAGATGGCACTCTAGGCTAGTTTTAACAGCAGACGGTTCTCTAAGCTAGTTTTTAAGGTTAGTTTTTAACAGCAGATGGGACTCTAGGCTAGTTTTTAACAGCAGACAGTGCTCTAGGCTAGTTTTTAACAGCAGATGGCACTGTGGGCTAGTTTTTAACAGCAGATGGC
>CAIGQQ010030584.1:36785-98132 GCA_903798035.1 Danio albolineatus | reverse complement strand
TTTTAACAGCAGATGGCACTGTGGGCTAGTTTTTAACAGCAGATGGCGCTCTACGCTCGTTTTTAACAGCAGATGGCGCTCTAGGCTAGTTTTTAACAGCAGATGGCGCACTAGGCTAGTTTTTAAGGTTAGTTTTTGACAGCAGACGGCGCTCTAGGCTAGTTTTTAACAGCACATGATGCTCTAAGCTAGTTTTTAAGGCTAGTTTTTGACCGCAGATTGCACTCTAGGATAGTTTTTAACAGCAGACAGCGCTCTAGGCTAGTTTTTAACAGCAGATGGTGCTCTAGGCTAGTTTTTAACAGCAGATGGTGCTCTAGGCTAGTTTTTAACAGCAGATGGTGCTCTAGGCTAGTTTTTAAGGCCAGATTTTAACAGCAGATTGCACTCTAGGCTAGTTTTTAAGGTTAGTTTTTGAACAGCAGATGGTGATCTAGGCTAGTTTTTAACAGCAGACTGCACTCTAGGCTAGTTTTTCACAGCAGATGGCAGTCTAGGCTAGTTTTTAAGGTTAGTTTTTGAACAGCAGTTGGCACTCTAGGCTACTTTTTAACAGTAGATGATGCTCTAAGCTAGTTTTTAACAGCTAATGGTGCTCTAGGTTAGTTTTTAACAGCAGATGGTGCTCCAGGCTGGTTTTTAAGGTGAGTTTTTAACAGCACATGGTGCTCTAGCCTAGTGTTTGAAGTTAGTTTTAACAGCAGATGGTCAATTAATTAAAATTAGGCAAAAATGACCCATGTGATCTACTGCTTCTGCCCAATTTCTGTACTGTAATACACTTTAATATCCCATGAGGAGAAGAAGCATCACAGGCAAAGAATAGTGGAAAACAGTGACATGTGACAAAATCAAGATGGTGGTCGTCCAAAAATCCATTCTATCAAGAACAAACTTTTTGTGTCCTATGCAAGTGCAGGAGCAGCTTTAGCAAAAATGAAATGCTAATTTTGTGGAAATGCAATTATTGAACGATGGAACAATTAACAACAACAGTGGAAGAAACGGCAAAACCACAGCTCATGTATATGCACACAACGGGAAGTAAGAGTGTGCTAAGGATACTAAGTGGGTGTTTACATGTAAGAGCTACAGGTACAGCAGCATAAAGGATAACTTAGTTTTAAGTGTCTGAAAGTGGGAGGGAAAAGGTCATGGAACGCATATAGTTTATTACCTAGACCCAGATGTGAAATGCTTTCCAGCTGGGTGTGTGTCACGGCCTGTATAATTGCTTCAGGCAGCTCGAGCGGGAAAGGTAAAACATCTCTGTTTAACATACACACAAAGAGCAGAAATTACATAATGCAGTAACAGATCGTTTACAGGAATCATCTACCTATGCTGTTTGTTGGTTTGTTGTACCTGCTGATGGTGTAAAATGCCACTAGTCTGCAGAGATCAGGGAAGCTCAGGGCAGAACTTTCTAGAGAAAATGCTAAAGAGTGAAAAAAAGAAGAAGAGTTTAATACATACAAATTTTACATACTGAATACATTACAGATATGCTCAATGAATACAAACCCAATGGATCACTCCGATCTTTAGGATCATATAAACTAGAAACTCCAAGAGTTCAGTCAAAGCAGGGTGAATCCCCCTTCAGCTACTAACAGCGCTCCCCGCTGTTGGAATCAGCTACCAGAAATGATAAGACGTGCTCCCACATTAGGCACATTCAAATCAAGACTGAAAACACATCTGTTTAGCTGTGCCTTTACTGAATGAGCACTGTGCTACGTCCGATAGATCGCACTATATATATATATACGTCCGCCAGATCACACTCTTCGCACTATATAGCTCCTCTGTTTTATTCTTCTATAACCTGTTTTAACACAATTTAATCTGTTTTAATAATTTTTAATTATTTTAATCATTTTTATTTTTTATTTCCTTATTCTTGTTTATGTAAAGCACTTTGAATTACCAGTGTGTATGAAATGTGCTATATAAATAAGCTTGCTTTGCTTTGCCCTCGCCTGGTTTTGTGGTTCATGGTCACAATTTATATGAACTAAAAGTTTGTATTTGATGTAAAGCAGGGGTGCCCAAAATTTTTCTTACAAAGGGCCAAAAACCAAACTTGATTAAGGTTTGTGGGTCAAAGGTAAATATGCTTGCCATGGGTGATTTCCTAATTTATTTAATAATATTTAAATCACTGGAAAACCTTGCTTTGTATAGTATATTCTTTTACGTTTTATAAGAAATGACATTAAATACAAAAACAATCTCATTTAGAACACTAATTACACTAGTTTTTGCCATGAATTGCTCGCCGATATCTTCTGCATCAGTGGTTCTCAAGTTTTTTTTTGGCAAGTACTACCTCAGAAAAAAATGGTCTCTCCAAGTACCAACATAATAACCAGTATTGAAGTACAGTAGCTTAGTAGGCCTAATTAAGCAGCTACAGCACTGCACAGTTCAAAAACAAGGCAGATTAATTCTTCAAATTAAGAATATTTATTATTGTCAGCCACTTAAATAAAAGGTTTAGCCTATTAAAATCTATTTACTAATCGTATCGGTGTTATCCTATGCGTCAAAGGGTTAAAAGTGTGTTCATTTTTTTTAACTTTAATTATTCAGAGATTCCTCCGCGTACCACTAGAAGGAAGCTTGTGTACCACTAGTGGTCCATGTACCACAGTTTGAGAACCACTGTTCTGCATAGTTTTCTCTCCATCGAGTGATGGTATTTACATTTTTACAAATCAGATTCATTTACAAAATTTAATTGTAACATTTCATTTTAGTTTGCTTTTTTGTAGCTCAGCATTAAAACAAACAAACAAAAGAACGTTATGTTAAATTAGAAACGATCTCTTTGCTAAAGATATTTGCCCCCATCATTCTCACTCTCTTCTCAGATGGGATGGTGGGCCATATCAAAGGTTACAATGGGCCAGATTTGGTCCGCGGGTCCTACTTTGGCCATCTCTGAAGTAAGGGATCAGTCCAATACAGTGTGTGTAATTGTGGCGTGTTAAACTCACTGGAATCTTCCTCACGGACGGGATATTGCGACACTCCCCCCTCCTGCACCCGCACACACAAAACCTTCCTGTGGGAGGCGCTGCACTTACACACCAGGAAAGTCTATGGACAAACAAGGCAAATACAGCGTTCATTGACCCTTATAAGATATAATAGGTAGTTTATTAGAAGTGTAATTGGCTGATTGGCTCTTAATTACAGTCGTCTTACTGTCCAGGCAAAGGTTATAGAGAGGTGTATCCCTGCATGATTACTGTAATTACAATGCTCAATGGATTCTGGACAATTGATTATTCCCATAATATCAAAATCAGCTGTAGGTGGTAGATCTTTCTCATATCAGGCACATTAACTCTAGAACAGCCTTCCTAGCACAGTTCGAGAGGCGGACACTTGTCAGTTTTAAAACTAGACTAAAGACACCTCTCTTTGCATTAGCATACACATAAAACACAAATGCTCTTGAAATCCAAAGCCTCTAAAGGATTGTTAGTCTGCATTAATTAGGGCAACCGGAGTCGCAAACACTTCCCAAAAGACATTATAGTTTGAACGGCATCTGCGCTTATGTTAGTCTGTTTCTACTTATCCCAAGGTCTCCATAATCCTGGATCTGGCCGTTTCCTGAGCAGATGCTGTGGTGGTCATGGAGGAGTGGAGAACATGAGACTGATTCCTGAAAGACCACCATGACATGGCATTGTTCCTGAAAGGCCAGCCTGAACACTAGCTGGTGACCTACTCACACCGGCAGCTTCTCCATGATGGACGTACAGCGTTCTCCAGCCTCCGGCGCCTAAACTGCAGCTCTACACAAGAAGTTTGGCCAGAGGAGAAATGGTCATGCCCAAGTGAGCCTGATTTCTCTCGAGGTTTTTTTCCTTCACTTTCGTCAATTGGTGAAGTCTGTTCCTCGCCACCGTCGCCACTGGCTTGCTTGGAGCTCTTCAGTGTTTGGACTTTCAGCAGTGAAAATTAAACCACACTGAACTGAACTAAACTAAACTGACTAAAATTACAAACATTATGTAAATGCAAACTTTTTCTGATGCCATTAATTGATTAATCATTTAACAGCTGTAATTGTAATTGTGAGTTACAGTGACTCATTCTGATTATAGTGATTCTCTCACCCCGACTATCTCTCGCTGCAGGATTTGGTGGGCGGAGTCAGGGTTGATTGACAGCTGCAGCCATATGGAGTGTGTGAGCAGAAGACGATCCAAAACACTCAAACTCCTCTGGAGAGAAGCGTCCATCTATAACACAGAGGACAGGGGGCAAAAAAACAAAAAAAGTTATACTTTATTTCGTCCCGCTATATATTAAGTGACCTTAATTACTATGTAATTAAGACAGTTAATTCAAGTAAGTGCAAACCACTGAACCACAATGCCACCCACACAATAATTAAACATACAGTGGGACCCTTTATTTTAAGGCAGAGGTGCCCAAACTTTTTCTTATGAAGGGCTAAAAATCAAAATTGATTGAGGGCTGTGTGGGCCGAAGGTAAACATTCATTCATTTACTTTTCGGCTTAGTCCCTTTATTAATCCGGGGTCGCCACAGCAGAATGAACCACCAACTTATCCAGCATCTGTATTAAACAGCGGATGCCCTTCCAGCTGCAACCCATCTCTGGGAAACATCCATACACACTCATTCACTACGGACAATTTAGCTTACCCAATTCACCTATACCACATGTCTTTGGACTTGTGGGGGAAACCGGAGCACCCAGAGGATACCCGCGCGAACAAGGGGAGAACATGCAAACTCCACACAGAAATGCCAACTGACCCTGTATTACATTAAAGTTGCCATGGGTAATTAATATATTTTAAAGATAACTAGTAAAAATAACTATAAAACATTGCTTAATACAACACAGGCTCATTGCAAAAACGTACCCCCATATACATTTCTGGAGAGTGCGAGTTATGTAGCCAGAGGAACATTTGGCTGCATTACGTCTTTAAAAAGGAACATTATGGGGTGGTATGACGCTGCAGACAGCTTCTGTTTCTTTTCGCACAACCAGCTGACCGTTTACCTCCGTGTGGACGGTTTTTCCACTTTTACCAATTTGCCCAGTGGCTCGCTGCTTGTGTAGTGGACTTGAGACATAGAGAGGAGTAGACCAAAAACGACGGTGTTCGAGCCTGGTGAAGAACGGTTCCAGAAAGCCGGTAAAACAAAAACAAAAGACAAAACATAAAAAAAACAAGTAAATAATAGGGTGAGAACGTGGTAAGATCTGAAAACTTGGTAAAAATCAGTCAAGGGCTTTTTGTTTTTTTTTGGTTGCTTTTGAAAACACCGTCGGTTGGGTTTAAGGAAGGGGGTGATCGGGTCAATCGGTACTTTTGAAAACACTATCGGTTGGGTTTAGGGATGGGGTTGGGTAAGGGTATCAGTCAGTCCTCTGGACTTATGCTAGACAAGCAGGTGCAAATGGCACTTGCAAGAGAAATTTGAGATCTGAAAAAGCGTACACCGGCTTCCGGTGAATTTGCGAAAACAAAAACTGCAACAAAAAAAAAACAGCTCCTGGGACATATTTGGTGCTCTCCAGAAATGCACACAGGGGTACGTATCAATAATGAGCCTGGGTTGGCTTTCTATGAACTTTTTGCAGTGTGTGTGTGTTTTTTTTTTGTTCGTTTTTTTAAATAATGAATTTAAAATTGTGCCAGTTCATTCAGCTGTGGAAACCTTTGAAATAGAGACTAAGCTGAAGGAAAATGAATGAATGAATGAATTTAAACAGTAAAAAAAATCCCATTTAAACAGAATAGAGTTCAATGCCGAATACACAATTCAAGCTGCATCAGGTTTTGCATTGATGTGCTCTCTGATTGATGTCTTCTGCATTGTTCTGTCCGTAGTGTGTTTACAGTATTTACATTTTTGAAAATTTGATTCATTTACCACATTTCATTGAAACATTTCATTTCAGTTTACTCATTTGTAGCTCAGCACTAAAACAAACAATCAAAAAGGTTAGAAAAAATACAAACAGAAAAATAACAAATTGTACCTCTTCAAATCATAGAATACCACCAACAATAAGGAATTCATAATTATATGGTGTCATGGCTTTGCATTCAAAGAATGTCATTATAATGGAAGTCAATGGGACAAAAACAGCCTGGAACATAACAAAAGGATGGTAAATTTGTGTGAGTGTATTACCGCATTTTTGATTTTTTTCAAAGCATTCTCTCAGAATGTGTGTCAAAATAAGATTTGTCACCAAAAATCATTGCATTTGCTGAAACACAGAGAAAGTTGTGAACAAATTAAGACTCAAAATCACCTGAGAGTGGATGAAAACATCCTCAACAGCACACAAGTGATAACACGTCCAAACAACCTGTACAAATCCAAATCCAAACACACTAGCACAGAAAGTGAGGGCCTATATGCTTTAGAAAAATAAAAAAACTTTGTGGATCTGTATACCAATGTACATGGTGATTGCGAAATACACCCCAGGAGGTACAATTTTTTTTTCTCGCAAGTGCCCTTCACGCCTGCTGTTCTTGCGTAAATCCACTAGAGGGTGCTGTTGACTGACTGACTGATCCCCTCACCCTCCTCCTTCCCTAAACCCAACAAATAGTGTTTTCAAAAGTAATCCAGCAAAAGAAAAGCCCACGTGGCCGCCTGATTTCTCCCACATTTTCAGATTTTACCACATTATCACCCTGTTATTTACTTGCTTATTTTTTTATTTATTTTTTTGCCTTTTGTTCATATTTTACCTACTTTCTGGAACCGTTTTTTCACCGGACTCAAACCCATCATCGCAGTTGATTTTGCTCTGCATGTCAAGTCAGCCTATGTACACGGCGAGCCACTGGACAAACTAGTAACTGCAGAAAAGCCATCCTACGAATGTAAGCAGTCAGCTGGTAGCGCAAAAAGAAACAGAAGCTGATTGTATGTAGTAAATAGGGCTTGCACAGACTAGTCGAGTGATCGACTACTAATTTTATTTATCATTCAACCACTAGTCGGCGCTCTCAGAAACAATCGACTACTCGAGCGTGCATTTGTAAATGACTTCAAAACGACAAACGTATTCAACAAACACCACGATCAAAAGGTTAAAGCTTCCAACTACAGCTGAGGATTAAATTCAAGATTATTTACATTATTAACACAAACACCACAGGGAATCCTCTCCAATGGTAGTTAATGAACATCGGTTTCCTCTACTATCCAAGCTAGCGAAATCATTTCTTGCTATCCCTGCCACCAGCTCACGAAGTGAAAGATATTTTCTTTGGCCCGCAACGCTGTAACAAGGCAAAGAGTTTTTTTTATTTTTTATCAGACTTGTATAACAGCTATTACTTACACGCACATGGTCGTTTGCGTAATCCAGGCCGGTTGAAATAGGCTAATATATTCGTTCATTTTGCTATTTTAATAACTGTTGAACCGTAGCAGATATCAAATGATTGAATGAGATTTAGCCTAGCGCAGAATAATTTTATTTATCATTTAATTAGTTTTATGAATACTGCTTCATGAATATCAAGGCGCATTTTAGGTTTCAGGTGTGGCTACTTTTACTTTCTATAGCCTACATTAAATGTATAATTAAAACGTGATAATTAGCCTACAGCTTTTTTTCCTTGGTGTTATCAATATATTATTTAGGTATTTTCAATTTCAGCTTTTTATTTATGCTTTTATTCATTTAGGCCATTTAGTTTTTTGCGGGTGAGATGTATTGTTGACGAGAACTATTTTTGTCTTTCTGAACTGGTATATATATATATATATATATAACCTCACCTTTGTTAACGTTTTTACAACCATTTGTGTTGATATAACAGCAAACGCAGGCTACTATGTAAACGCAAAGTGTAATAAAATGCAAACAGCATACATATCCTATATAGCAGTGTTTCTCAACTGGTGGGTCGTGACCCAAAAGTGGGTCGTGGGAACATTTTTAGTGGGTCGTGTAGTCTGTGTAAAACATACATTTTTACATATTTTGCTTATATCGGACTTTTATTTTGAAATGCGCGCGTTTTTACTTTGTAATATTTCTATAATTTGATACATTTTGTCAAATGACAGCAATAAAAATTTGTTTATTTGTAAGTCTTTTTGATTTTCTTAGGATTTATCTGTCACTACTTGTGTATGTTAACAAATAAATACAAATTAATTAATTATAATTCCTAAAATTATAATATAGTTCCTAAAAATTTGGGTCGCGGCTTGTTGACCATGTAAAAATGTGGGTCCCATGGCCAAACCAGTTGAGAACCATTGCTATATAGCAAATGATCAAACAAAAACACAAAATAAATAAACGTTTACAAGTATCAAACATTAATAATAAAATAAATAAAAATGAATAAATTTTGTAGTGCACAAGAATTAAGAACACAGGATGAACACGCGTTCGCTTCGCATACAGGAAGCTTATGATGCAGATGCTAAATGACAATGTTGCGTGCAGCTTTTTATCTTTATATTACTTTGTAACAAAGTTATATAAAGTTTTGTCGATTTATGTTAAGCCTATCAAATCGATGTATTCGGATAGGAATTAATAAAACGTGTATTGAGAAGGATTTCTTTGTGTCTTTTTAACTAGTAGCTCGAACCACGGGTAGTCGAGTAACTCGAGTTTTGTTTTGAAAAGAAATCGATTAGCAGAAACCAGTAGTCGTGCAAGCCCTAGTAGTAAAGTAGACATTTCATTCGGAAATATCTGGAAAATGGTTTGGGCAGAGTTATTACAGCCTAACAGACTCCCCCTGCTCACTATTGCCGTTTGTTGTCAAAACTGACAGATGGAGAGGCGTGGTTAGGTATGTTAGCCACGCCCAATACCTCACACATACATAATCTGAGAATTTGACTGAAAATAAACAGTGCAATTTCAATTAAAGATTACAAGGCAAAATATTATTTTTTTTCTAAAAGACATGCACAGATGTATTGTTCAGCACAAAACTTGCATTGTGCGCAAACAAAATCAATATGGTTGGTTTTGATTTCATGCGCACTTTAATAACATAAAAACTTAGACTGTAGTACTTTCAGCTACAGTCAGTCACCATTCAGGTTTACACTTTAAATCCCGTCCAAATCCATCCTGAAGTTTCACTCCTCCCCCCCAAAAAACCCCTCTAGCACAGAAAGTGAGGTAAAACTCAGTCTGGGCCTGTATGAAACGGGCAGACAATGAAGCGAAACAGCAGTCAGTGCTTCAAACGCTCGCTGCATGCGCTGACACTGTGTGGGCAGACCGAGAGGATGCTTATGCATAGCAGCAGATGGTTGTCATGGCAACTGATGCCTACTCGGTCCTACCAGGCAGTCCCACTCATCCAGACACCTACTCACCCGAAAAACACACACGCGCGCACGCATAAGACACACCGCGCTTAAAACGCAGAGCAACTGTTGGCAAAGTAGAGAGGATGTTTTTTTTAAATTCCTGCTTCTCCTGCCCTTTCTCTCGCATGTCGTGTCAGAGAGCTCTCCGGCACAATTTGCGATATTTTTATCTCGTTTTTTGAAGCCCACGTCCCCGTTCTCGTCATCCGACAGGTAGATTCGTGCTGCTGTCTGTGTTTTACACTCAAAATATGACGTTTGCTGTTTGTTCAAACTACTTACTTAAAATAAGATGAAATAACACAGTTCTTGAGTTTTAACTTAATTGTTTTATGTTCAATCCAGTTAAATTTGTAAAAACGGTAACACTTTATTTCAATAGTCCATTTGAGCATTAGTAGACTGTCTGCTTAAAGGGCCACGAAACCCCCCTGTCTCAGCAGGGTGTTTTGTACACCTACAGTCTGGAAAAGCTCAGGAAAGTGGGTGTGTCCAGCTCGGTTTAGGTGGGAGTGTCAGGGGAGGGAAAGAGGGAAGGTTTTGCATAAAAATGGGAGTTTCCATTTGGGCATGCGCTGATTTTCAAACAAGCAACACACAAACACAGACGCAGAGGAGAAAGACGTTGACTGTTTACATAGACATCAGTAATCTAATTATTTGACAAATTATTAATTTGTTGACTTTAACTGCAGTTTGGCACTTTCACTTTTATCCAGGAACATTTCCTGCATGTCCCCTGTGACAAACGAGATGTGAGAAACTGCTAAGTGTTGTTTTAATGGAGCGTTTAATACCGCGCGGCGTAAGGGAGAACTAAAAAAAACCCTCCGCATTTCTCAGTAACTCAGATACACTCAATAGGTAGCGTCAGAAAACCGTGTGTGTATACACTGTCCTGTCACAAAATGCGGCAAAAATTATACACGAAAGTAATAGTTTGACTGCGGTGTTTACATGTTTACACTCGGAGAGCAGCATCTACAGCGGA
The DNA here is from genome assembly GCA_903798035.1 of Danio albolineatus. Taxonomy (NCBI): domain Eukaryota; kingdom Metazoa; phylum Chordata; class Actinopteri; order Cypriniformes; family Danionidae; genus Danio; species Danio albolineatus. The sequence continues at coordinate 87,760 of CAIGQQ010030584.1, read as the reverse complement.
TCTTCAGTCTGTAATACTGTAGTGATGTTAACGTGCTGTAAACTCAGTAACAGTTCTAATTATTTTGACTAAGGTCTGTCTTTAAACACTGAAAGAGTCCTGCTGAAGATACGAACTAACTTTGCCATCTGAATAAACAAACAAAGACCACTGATCGCTTACCGAATCTGTAGAGACAGAACAATCAACATAATCTGGTGCCGTGTTTGTTTTAAAAGGAGACGAGCGGCAAATGCCAAATTGGTCGACATCACCCAACCCTAGTATATATACACTAGGGCTTGTATAGACTAGTCGAGCGATCGACTACTTCAACCACTAGTCGGCGCTCTCAGAAACAATCGACTACTCGAGCGTGCATTTATAAATGACATTAAAACGACAAACGTGGGAGAAAAAAAAATGGGTGGGAGGAAAATATATATTTTTAAGTTTTGCATGTATGACGTGAACTTTCTGTTCACGTCATACATGTCAGACCCGTTTTTGCCGGGATTCTCGCGTATTTTACCATTCTATCCTGATATCATCCTATCATTAAGTATTTTCCTATATTTTCATGTATTTTTTAATCTTGAAGCTCACTGAAATTAATAAAAAAATGTCTGCATTCACTTTCCGTTAAAGCTGTGCGACGATCATCACCCTTCATATGCAACCTTTGAATCATATGTATACGGCTCCGTATGAAAAACTAATCCCTGATCAGCTTCTTTTCACGCCATTTAAAATGACACCTCTGTTATCAAACAAGTGAAGAGCAGCAGATTAATCTCTCATTTTTTTGTTTGATAACAGCGGTGTCACTGAATGCGCAGATGTATAATGAAGGCATTTCATTACTTTAGTAACTGTTTGTGCTCATTTAAGAGAAAAATAAATTGCGTTTAAAATAAAACACGCAGGACGGACATGTTTACATGTTATTAAGAGTATTTGTCTGTTTAAACACACATCTGAATATCAAAGTGTCCTGCACTTTCGCTCCTCTTGAAATGGCGTGTACAGAAGCTGATCTGGTATCAGTTTATCATACGGAGCGCGTCAGTCAGGGCGTATACCAGTCATGGCTTATGCATTCGCTGATTCAGAGGTTGCATATAAAGGGTGATGATCTAAGCACAGTTTTAATGAAAAGAAAGTGACTGCAGACATTTGATAATAATTACAGCATGCTTTCACGTGGATGCGCTTGTATTTCTAAATGAAAACCAGCGATCCACGAGGTTGACCAAAGACTGTCTGTGGCTAGAGGATGGGAGCGGGGATGACTGTTCTGTAAAAAGTCGGATGAAATAAGATTCTACTCCTTATTCCTGTAGAAAACAGGGTAAATATAAAATGAATAAATTGCAAGACGGGCTTTTAATTCATAGCTGCGTTGCTGTTTTTTTTTTTTCTATGACTTTTAAATATGAAATACATTTTCTCATTCATTATGTCTGCATGTTAAAGTATCATGCAGGCATTTGTTTGTTTACTGTGTTTACGTATATGTATTTATTATTTTAATATATATTTTTTATTTATTTAAATAATTTACTTAAGCTTATTTATTATTTAATTTCCGTTTCGCTTTATAGGCTAATGTCACATGTTAAACTGTTTCTTTTCTTAACCAAAATAATTTTCATTCCTGTTATCACTGCTGGAAACTTAAATATTAAAGTTATTTGTTTTTATCAGACTACTTGTTGTATAAGCCTTTTACTTGCGCGCACATGGTCGTCTGCATAATCTTCAGGCCGGTTGAAATAGGCTAATGTATTCGTTCATTTTGCTATTTTAATAACTGTTGAAACGTAGCAGATATTAAATGACTGAATGAGATTTAGCCTAGCGCAGAATAGTTTTATTAATTTTTTAAATTAGTTTTATGAATACTGCTATATGAATATAGTTTTCAAGACGCATTTTAGGTTTCGGGTGTGGCTACTTTTACTTTCTATAGAATTATTGTAGAATTAAAACGTGATAATTAGCCTACAGCTTTTTTTCTTTTTTTCCTTATAGTGTTATCAATATATTATTTAGACATTTTCAATTTCAGCTTTTTATTTATGCATTATTTATTAATTTAGGCTATTTAGTGTTTTGCGGGTCAGCTGTATTGTTGACGAGAACTATTTTTGTCTTTCTTAACTGGTTTAATTAAGTTTCACTTAGTTCTTATTCCTGCTGAAAACATGTTAAATGATAAAGTTACTGTAATAACCTATTAAAGCATTAACCTACAGGATGAACTCGAGTTCGCGTCGCATATACAGGAAGCTTATGACGCAGATGTCAAATGACAATGTTGCGTGCAGCTTTTTATTTTTTTATTACTTTGTAACTTAATTAATAAAGTGATATAAAGTTTTGTCAATTTATGTTAGGCCTATGAAATCTATGCATTCGGATATGAATTAATGAAACATGTATTGAGAAGGATTTCTTTGTGTCTTTTTAACTATAGCTCGAACCACGGGTAGTCGAGTAACTCGAGTATTGTTTTGAAAAGAAATCGATTAGCAGAAACCAGTAGTCGTGCAAGCCCTAATATACAGACACACACACACACACACATATACATACATGCATACACACTTCAATTCATCGATTCATGAGATCGGTTAGATCAGCGAGTACCGATTGAATCATGAAATGTGATTATTGGCCGATACCGATCTTTGGCCGAATAATCGGAGCATCTCTAATATATATATACACACACAGCGATGCACATTACTTATTAAAAATATTCAAAACTTTATTTTAACATATTGACGGAAGGAAATGATCTTTACGATTTCAATAGTTAATAAATCAAATTTTTTAAATTACCTTATATTCTAATGATCTTTGGCATAAAAGAAAATTTTGCGTTTTTAATTACATTAAAAACTTCAGCTTTTGACAAATGCAAGCCGCTTTTGCACCAAATGTGGAATGTGAAGTGTATAAATGTAGAGTGTAAATTCACGTCAGGACGGTTTTAAAAACAATTCTGGATTTCATAGAGAAAAGGAAGCATGAAAAATAAAGTTCAACTCTCTACATTTCACTCTTTATTCTACTAAAATGACTCAGAATCTGTTTTTGTGCAAGTTATTTGATTAAATGCAGCACATGTTCACATTTAACTGAAACTACAGTAAAATCATGTTTACACATCATAAAAATGCATTTACTACTGATTCCTCTCAACAAAATAAGAGAGCTGTCAATCAATAAAGGAGTCCTAGTGGACAAGTGGACAAATGAGCTCGGAAAATAAAAGGTAATGTGTTACTTTACTAGTTACTTGAGAAAGTAGGTTTACATGTTAGGTTAGGTTACATGTAATGCAGTACCACTAGAACTAATGAACACAAATGATTGCACATTGGTTTTGTAGATGTGCATCTAATTTTATTCATATGACTACAGATTTGACAGTACTGAGACATTTGCCAAATACACGCACACACACGCATACACACGTTTGTTAGTGTTACATTAACAAATGATATGTGTTGGCCACGTTTTCCTCAATTCTCAAACAGTGTTATTTGTGCCTGGAAATGTCAGGAATTAATTATCACAAATCAGTTTGAGTAAAGACAGTGAATGCTGGTAGTATGGCTGTACATAAAACAACAAAGTAACTTGTGTAACAGATTTATCTTTCCAAACAGTGCTTCAGTAAATAAATAAATAAATAAAAGTTGGCAAAAAACGTCTGACAGCCATGCAAATGTCATTGCATAACAGCACATAAATTACTGTCAATATTTCTCATTCTTCGTGCCAAGAAAATCAGTTTTATATATTTGTTTTCTCTGTGAAATATTGCATTAACAGAAATTACAGACTTACAGAACTTGTATGAACAACTTGAAATTATTTTATTTCTAAACGCAGCCTTCCTGAGCATAGGAGTCATCACTCAAATCACACATTAGTCATAAACCTTGACATTTCCATTCGCCGTTCATCTCGTTTTATTCATTTAAAACACAATCAAACAGCACATTCATCTGTGCACTGTGAGGAATTATTATTATTACTTTTACTTTTTTCAGTGCTTTGATTGGCATCCGAACAAGGTCAATACTGTTTTACTATTTCTAAATATGCTGTTCATTTCATTTCAGTTTAGTTTGATCTGGTTTTATCAGTTTTAACTTAGTGTTTATTTTGTGAACACATCTCTATTTAGTTTTCACATAAAAAACCATATATTTATACTCTCTTTATAAATATATATCTATATATATCTATATATATCTATCTATATATATATATATATATATATATATATATATATATATATACATGCATACATACAATGACTTAGGTACACCGTACTAATACCGAGTTGGATCCCCCTTTGCCTTCAGAACTGCCTTGATCCTTTGTGGCATAGATTCACCAGGTACTGGAAATATTCCTCAGAAATTTTGGTCCATATTGACATCACAACAGATTTGTCGGCTGCACATCCATGATGCGAATCTCCCATTCCACCACATCCCAAAGGTGCTCTATTGAATTGAGGATCTGGTGACTGTGGAGGCCATTTGAGAACAGTGAACTCATTGTCATGTTCAAGAAACCAGTCTGAGATGATCCACGCTTTATGACATGTCAAGTAGCCATCAGAAAATGGGTCTGCTGTGGTCATAAACGGATGGACATGGTCAGCAGCAATACTCAGGTTGGCTGTGGTGTTGACACAATGCTCAATTGGTACTAATGGGTCCAAAGTGTGCCAAGAAAATATTCCCCACACCATTACACCACCAGCAGCTTGAACTGTTGATACAAGGCAGGATGGATCCATGCTTTCATGTTGTTGACTCCAAATTCTGACCCGACCATCTGAACGTGGCAGCAGAAATGGAGACTCATCAGACCAGGCGACGTTTCTCCAATCTTCTACTGTCCAGTGTTGGTGAGTCTGTGTGAATTGTAGCCTCAGTTTCCTGTTCTTAGCTGACAGGAGCGGCACCCGGTGTGGTCTTCTGCTGCTGTAGCCCATCTGCCTCAAGGTTGGCCGTGTTGTGTGTTCAGAGATGCTCTTCTGCAGACCTCGGTTGTAGCGAGTGGTAATTTGAGTTACTGTTGCCTTTCTATCAGCTGGAACCAGTCTGGCCGTTCTCCTCTGACCTCTGGCATCAACAAGGCATTTGCGCCCACAGAACTACCGCTCACTGGATATTTTCTCTTTTTCTGACAATTCTCTGTAAACCACCGATTGTCTCAGTGGTTGTGCATGAAAATCCCAGCAGATCAGCAGTTTCTGAAAGAATTTCATTTCTGGAGAACCGAACCCCCCAATTTTTTTTTGTTCCTCTCTCCCCTCTCTCTGTCGCTTCTGTCTCTTTTTTCCTCTCATTTTCTCTCGCCTCGTTTTCTAGGTCTCACTGGTTTGGGAATGCCACACCCCACCAAAATGATGCCTAGTTATCCATAATCCTGGACCCGGCTGTATCCTGAGCAGATGCTGTGGTGGTCATGGAGGAGTGGAGAGCATGAGACTGATTCCTGAAAGACCACAGTGACAGACGAGTCTCTGCATTGATCTTGTGGGCCAGACTGAACACCCGCCGGATACCTACTCACACCTGCAGCATCTCCACGATGGACCTCCAGCGTTCTCCAGCCCCCGGCGCCTAGACTGCAGCTCTGCACAAGAAGTTTGGCCAGAGGAGAAATGGTCGTGCTCAACTAAGCCTGGTTTCTCTTGAGTTTTTTTCCTTCACTTTTGTCAATTGGTGAAGTTTTTTCCTCGCCGCTGTCGCCACTGGCTTGCTTGGTTTCGGACTTGTGGAGCTGCGCATCAATGGATTTGCTTTTCAGTGTTTGAACTTTCAGCAGTGAATATTAAAGCACACTGAACTGAACTAAACTGAACTCCAACACTGAAAACTGGACTGACACTGCTTCAATTTACTATAACCTTCTATGTGAAGCTGCTTTGACACAATCCACATTGTAAAAAAGTGCTATGGACATAAAGATGAGTTTGTATTGAACTTAATACACAAACACACTTCACATAGACATCACCTTTCTGGAAGGACACTACATACTGTATAACTGCAGGTTTACTATGCCTGCATGCTGTCCACCCTACACACAACACCTTAGCTTTTCTGATCTTGACTGTAATGTATTGATGTGACCCTTTTGTGAAGCTGCGGTGGAATGATACAGTAACTATTGTGGAAAGCGCTATACAAATACGCTTGAACTGAACTGAATTCCCTCTTTCAGCATCTGTAATATCTTGTATTTACTGCATGTGCACACGGCAGACCGCAAACACAGGTTTCATTACATCATCAGCAGCCCGGATGACTTTACCACCCACAAACGCCAGCACCAAACCACTGCAGAGTCAGAATCAACACCGCAAACACACGGGTCAGAAAACTTCAACACGCAAAACCCCTGACCAGATCACATCACGGTGGCCGATCACAGCGTAGGCCTCCTTATATAAAGCCTTGCCAGCCTACACACACACACACACACATACAAACACACACAGAGTTATGCAATAAAACGTCACACGGGGAGAAACACAGGAAGAGAGCAGAAGAAGAGGGAGGTGAGCTCAGTTTCTCGTATTCGGGAACTTTTCTTGATGCTATATTTGAGTCTGAGTTCAGGAGGATTATAATTACGACTCAAGGCAGTCGTGCTCTTTTATTTTAGCGCAGTTTCGTGTTGTCATATTTGCAGAATGCTCCCTATAAGGTTTCTATGATCATCTGTTGCTCTTTTTTGGTAAAAACAAGTTCATACATTGATTTTCCTTTGATTTAGTCCCTTATTAATCACCACAGCGGACTGAACTGCCACAGCGGAATGAATCGCCAATTATTCTAGTATATGTTTTACACAGTGGATGCCCTTCCAGCTGCAACCCAGTACTGCAAAACACCCATACACTCTCATTCACACACACTATGGCCAATTTATTTAATCCAATTCACATATAGCACATGTGTTTGGGCTCACAACCCAAAACCCAAAACGGTGAGAACATGCAAACTCCACACTGAAACGCCAACTGGCCCAGGCGGGACTTGAATCAGAGACCTTCTTGCTGCGAGGCAACAGTGTTTACATTAAAACTGTGTTTAAAAAAAAAACAAAAAAAAAAGTTAATTATATATGTATATTCTGCAATAGCAGCACTCGTACAGCCTCTTCACCCTTGTGTATTACTCCTACTCCTACAACCCTACAGTGTGCCCGCATGACACTTCTCTGAGAAATGGACGCTCCCCCTTAGTGGAGTTTAATATTAAACTAATTTAGAGAGGAGCACGTGCACATGATTGACCCAGCTGGCCCACATCAGTTAATCCAATCCTCCAATCAAGGATCTCAAGTCACTATATACATATATGTATGTCTTCATTTCCTTTCCATATCTATCTTCATCTAGAAGAAATCGCCCTCCTCTCACTTTTATCCAGAATGGGTGGCACGGTGGCCCAGTGACTAGCACTGTTGCCTCACAGCAAGAATACCAGTGGCATCGGGTCCTCGCTGGGCCATCAGGTATTTGTGTGTGCATGTTCTCCCATGTCCGTGTGGGTTTCCCCAGGTTCCCCGGTTTCTTCCCACCATCCAAATATGCCCTATATCCTAGAATAAGCCTTAATCTTTTTCGAATGTCTTACTCTCAAGAAGTTCACCTTAGCCCTGGGATGTCCAAGCTCGGTCCTGAAGGGCCGGTGTCCTGCAAAGTTTAGTTCTAACCCTAATCAGACATACCTGGACTAGCTAATCAAGCTCTTACAAGGCTTTCTAGAAACATCTTTGCAGGTGTGTTGAGGCAAGTTGGAGCTAAAATCTGCAGGACACCGGCCCTCCAGGACAGAGTTTGGACACCCCTGCCTTAGCTTCAGCGGGGAGTTTTTGAGATTGACCTGAGCTCAATCTCCCCTCGCCTGCGAAAGGGAGGGAGCCCTGGGCCCGAGGATCCCTTGAGCCCAGGGCTCTCTCTCAGGACAGCACGCCAAACAAGCTACGTCTAAATCATGAGCTAAGTGTGAAATCTTGAAACAAGGGTTAAGTCGTCACAAAAAAGAAAAAAGAAAACAAGAATTGAGTTGTTTCTTTTAAAAGTAGTTTACAGTTTTTTCCAACTGCTCACACACACAATCTTTTCTTGTCACACAATTTCTGAAACATCTCACTCAAAATGCCAACTCAAACTACACCTCAAATCTCCAAAACCAGAAGCTGTTTCTCAGCCTTGAACTCAATTATAAAACCCTTTTCTCAGAACACCACACACAACTCGCCTCCTAAAACACACAAATCTGACAGAAAGCTACTCGCTTTCCTTTCCCAAGCAGAACCAATTAAAATGCTACACTTATTCACCAGCTTTACTGTAGTATAGGTCTATAAATGGGTCAAATAGGAGTTGTGGTCCAAACAATCTGGTGTGCCACCCATCCACAGTTTGTAGTTGGTGTCTACCCTCATATTCATCTTTTCTAAATCCTAAATTCCTTTAGAATATTGTCAGCAGATTACTTTCACTGAAGATTGTACTGAACTGTAGATATAAGCTTTTGAAAGAGCAAAGAGCTTTAGATTTAGAACAACAGTGTTTACATGCATACCTGTCAACATTGGGATGTGAAAATAAAAACAAACAAAAAAAACTAATTTAAAAAATCCCTATAATAAATATGTCATTCAGGAGCTGTTTAAATGTAAATAAACAGTTAAACGGTCAGTAATAATTTTTAATATTATTATTTACAAAAGAAAATTGAATAGTATACGTTAGCAAACAGTTTAGCTTATTAAAATTAGCTATTATAAAGGAATAGAATCAAGTTATCAAATCTTATTCATCTTTTCCTCACTGTATATCTTACACATTCTAAATAATGAGCAGTGAATGAATCTCATTTATTTAGATTTTTTGTTTGATCACATTAAATAACAGGTGTTTCTGTTATAAATAACATAAGTTTACCTCTATCGTTATAATGACGGCTTTCGGTTGCTTTCCTAACGTTTTATGCTCATTTAGGACAAAATTAGTTGTGTTTGAAAACAAAAACCATCAGGATCGACATCTTTAGATGTTATTATTATTAATTATGTGTATATGTCTGATCAAACACGCACACAAAACCCAGTATCCACTTTCACTCTGCTTCTAATCGAGTGTACAGAATTCGTTTGGGAAACAGCGTCTGTTTATCACTATGGAGCGCGTCAGCTGACAGTCACACATTATGGCTGTTTTGAGGATTACATAGAAGGGGCGACAGCATCTGTGATAAAAACGAAAGGGAATTGCGCCGTTTGTATGTTTATTTCAAAGCCTTTCATGCCTAAATAAAATGAAAGCACAGAACAGTTTCACATTTAAGAGCAAGGGGCGGCCCCTGGTGGTTCGGCGGTATGGGTTGCGTATAGGGAGGATTAGCTCTTTAATGTTGATTGACACCCGTCGGAGAACGACTGAAAATACTGGAGAAATACGGGAAAATACCTTTACGGGATAAAAGCGGGATAGAACTGTAAAATACGGGAGAATCCCGGGAAATACGGGAGGGTTGACAGGTATGTACATGGTGTACCCAAACATTTACTACGACCAAAGATGTGTTTGCCATTCAATGCTTGATTCTGACATGTGTTCATGGCGTTTGGACACAGTGCTACATTTTGAAGGAGATGTGAGGCAGTTTGCATTTTGTGTGTGCAGTTTTGGGAATTGTGTGTAGAGTTTAAAAAAAAAAACGTGTGTAAGAGCAGTTGGGAAAGCCTCAAAATCATGAAACCATCCCTAACAGCACACAAGGGTTAAGTCATTGCAAAAAAGAAACCTCAAGAATTGTGTAGTTTCAGCTCATTTTAGAAGTAGTTTAAGAAAGCAGCACAAAAATGGACTAAAACCATAAGCAAGAACTGCATTCTTTGTAATGATGAATGAACTGGCCCTTCAAAGAAGTTTAATCCTGAAGTAAATGAGTTTTGAGAGTCGCAGCTGAAGGGACGATCTTCAGAAGAGCTCAGACTGAGTTTCTGCAAAGCAATTACATCCAACGCACTCTTAAAAACATGAAGAATCCAAATACTTTGAGGACACCGAAAAACTCTCGAGCGGTGGAGCAGGTGGTCAGTGTATAAATGAAGAGCTCCAGAGGACAGGCTGTCAGAGCGGTCTCAGCTTCTCCAGTAACAAGCTGAAGGATGGAGAGACGATCATCCCCAGAGACACAAACCTCAGAGAGAGAGAGAGAGACAGGAAGTGAGGAGCGACAGACAGGTAGTCCAGCTGTCAGAATAATGGAGGGAGGTTTCAGACCGAGATCTTCGGGTTTGATGACGACAGGGCAGATTTTGAGAAGGTAAAAGTGACACCGTGGAGCACACAGACGCACCGAGTCACTTGCGAATTTGAGAAGGTGTCAGAAAAGTTTGGTTTGTGTTCAAAAGTTAAGTAGTGTTTGTGATTCTCATAATGCAGGTCAGTTGTAGGACTGGAATGAAATGAAATTTGGCGGATTAAAAGAATTACGATTATGAGGTTAATTAAGTTTATTTTGAACCACCAACTACTCCAGCATGTGTTTTACGCAGCGGATGCCCTTCCAGCTGCAACACAGTACTGGGAAACACCCATACTCTCTCACATTCACACACATTCATACACTTCGGCCAATTTAGCTTACTCAATTCACCTATAGTGCATGTGTTTGGACTGTGGGGGAAACCGGAGCACCCAGAGGAAACCCACACCAACATGGGGAGAACATGCAAACTCCACACAGGAATGCCAAACCGGGACTCGAACCAGCGGCTTACCATGTGTGGAGTCACGTGACCCCACTCGGTTAAGGATGATTTATACTTCTGCATCAAGAGCACGTGTATGGTCCGGCGCAGCCTTCGCACGATCGCATACACACGTAACTCCTGAAAAATGTACCTACACATTGCAACGACACGTAGCGCAAGCTCTGTGATTGGTCAGTTTGGTAGAGTTGATGCACGTGAGTTGCGCGGAGAGCCGCAGGACGCCAGAGAACCTGTTGGAGTGAGTTTTTACAAGTGTGGAGACCCGTGAAGGAGCTCCAGATGGAAACTTTTGTTTTGTGTTTAGCAGCGGTGTAAAGTAACTAATAACAAATACTCAAACTACTGTAATTGAGTAGTTTTTCTCAGGAATTGTACTTTCCTAAGTAGTTTTTTTTTTTAAACTCCCTTGAGTACATCTTTAGTGTAGTATCTGTACTTTTACTCCACTACCTTCCTTTAACCTGAAGTCACTAAGAAGGTCTTCCTTGAACCTGAAGTCACCTCAAGATTTATAATTGCAGGAAACTGTTTGGAAGCATTAAATGTGTCCAAGAAGATGTTTAAAATCTTTACACGCACTGATGAGAATATGACGGATGTTATGATGACCGAAATGGCCTTAAACAACCCAGCAGGTACAAGATGTCAACATGACGTCAGATTGACGTCGTACCCTAACGCCCCATTCACACGGGGCGTCAGCGTCAAAGCTTCCCATTCACTTTGAATGGGTGACGTCAGGCGTTGCCGAACTGCATTCTGGATCCGTCGGCGCCGCTTCAGCCGCGTTGCTCGCTGCAGGAGTTGGGACATTCTCAACTTTTCAAGCGCCAACGGAAGCGTCAGCCAATTAGATCGCTGTATGCAAATACACCAGCTCCGACAGTAACCGTTTGTTGACTAATTTCATTGGCTGACGCTGCTATGACGGTCGCGTCAGCCCCAACTTCAGACACGCCCTCTGTCAAGCGTTGACGCTGAAGCCCCGTGTGAATGGGGCGTAACGTCATGGGGATGCTACATTTTGTTTGGAAATGAAAATCAGGTTTATGTCAGAACTCAACGTCAGGCCAACGTCAATGTCCAACCTAAAACCAACCAAATATCAATGTCTTATGATGTTCAGCTTGACGTTGTGTGGATGTTACTATAATGATGTCTGTTAGACGTTGGATTTTGGTTGCCATACCTGATGAATAAATGTCAGTATTTGACGTCAATATGGCGTTGGTTTAAGATGCTGGCTCGACGATAGATTTTAGTCACTTTCTAACACAACCTAAAATCAACGAAATATCAACGTCATTTGACGTTTGGACATCAAACATTTGACATTATTAGACATCAAAATAACATTGTCCTTAGACACTGGCTAGACATTGAATTTTGGTCACCTGATGTCACGACCTAAGTATAACCTAATATTAATGTTTTATGGCGTTGTGTGTCTGCTGGGCAATAACTAGATGCGCTACAGAATGTTCCGTTTACACACATCCACAAATTGCATGTACAAAATGCATCAGCTTTTTACAGCATAATACTCACTACTCTTGAGTACTGTTGAAAGTTCTACTTTTTAGTCATACTTGGAGTAATATTAACAACAGATACTTTTACATTACTTGCACTACATTTTTAGGCAAGTAATGGTACTTTAACTGGAGTATGATTTTTCAGTACTCTTTCCACCCCTGGTGTTTAGCTTATGATTAAAGTTGTTGCACATCTGCCGTTTCCCGCCAGTTTGAGCCACTTGCGAAGAAACTTGACACAGAGGAACATAAAAAGCAGCTGCCAGCTAGCGTTTGAGAAGTCTCATTGCAGAGCAACACAAACAGGGCGCAGAAGTAAATAAATGCATGGCAACGCACAAGGCAAGTGCCGTGGGTCATGCTGATCACTCGATGCAGAAGTACAAATCAGCCTTAAAGAGCCCCAATTATTCTTGGGGTTTTGTGTAGTTTGCAAAATATGTGTTTAATTGTGTGATATAAGATGTAATCGCACTGCGCGCCTTGTGATCACGTGTCTATTATTGGCGAGTGTTTGTACTGTACCTCTCAGGTTAAATCTTTATGGGGCTGTTTACATATCGTGTCCAGAACCACGCTAAACACGTGACTCATGCTTCTACCTTTACCGATTTCAATGCATTTCTGAACTTGTGATCCTCTGCTGTTTGTCTTTGCTATGGCCACCATCAGCGGTTCCTCACACACGCGGCGCAGTCACATTTCAAAACAGTTCAACTTTTGCCACTGTGTGGATTAATACTGAATGTGTGTCGTTGTTATTACTCGGGGTTAGGGTTAAGAGTAGAGCAATAGGGTTAAGAGTAGAGCAATATTTAAGAGCAATATTTAGAGCAATATTTAAACGCATAATCAGTGGACACAAACGGTTTCATTCTTTGCCCAGTAGCACACTTTACTCTCCATCCCAGTTTGCACTATTAACGAATGCAATTGCACTAAATCTACTACAGCCATTATACTGTCGTTGCACATAAGCCGATTGCACTAGGCACTTTATTTTTGCACAATAAGCAAAAAACTTCTCTCTACACATTGTTTACATGTTTACATACTCCACAATCAGTATTATATATTATTTACATTCATTTCATAATTTCATTTCATAATTATACTTCCGTCACTTTTGTGTATATATGTGTATGTATGTGTACGTCGTGTATGATGTGTATGTTATGTGTATAACTTCACTGTGGACGGCAAAGTAAGAATTTCATTGTACAGGGAAACGTGTTTCCTTACTGTGCACATGACAATAAACAATTGAAATTGAAATTGAAATTGAAATTGAAATATGCTGGTGTTTAACAGCATTGCTGTATTGCATTGCACTGGGCTCTCACACACTTTCTGCTACTTCATACTGTAGCTGTGGTAGGCATTTCTCTCTGTCTCACGCTGAACGCAGTCGACCAATCACAACAGACTGGGTCATTGGTCCAATCAGAGCAGATTAGCTTCTCACTAAGGAGGAGTTTGGGAACAAATGAATCGCTGAACGAATCATATGGGAGTCGCTGGGACAATTAGGTAAAAATAAATGCATATAAGACAATAAGTGTATTTGGTCCGTTTGTTGAATTTAAGTTACATTGCAACTAATTCTCATTAGATTAGATTAGATTAGATAAGTAGACTGTTAGGTTGGGGTTAGGCGTAGGGTTAGTGTAAGTTGACATGTACTTGCGAAGTTTCTTATAGTCAGTTAAATGTCTGTTGAATGTCAGTATCAACAGATATTAAGCAGACAGTCTACTAATACTCAAATGGACCATCGAAATAAAGTGTTACCGTTTTTTGACTTTGCACGCATATCAGCATGTTGTTGGACATCCCCACAACCAAAGTAGGACCTTTTATAATGCAGGGGCTCTTTTAAAATCTGAGGCTGATTTATACTTCTGCTGCCACTTTGCAGCCACATCTGATCTCTGGTCAGGCAGGATGATGGACCCATTCTTGAGCCTTACTTTGCACTAAATTGACAATGACTGCACCAGAGATGCCTTGAGACGCCATGTTTTCATTCATTCATTCATTTTCTTGTCGGCTTAGTCCCTTTATTATTCTGGGGTCGCCACAGCGGAATGAACCACCAACTTATCCAGCATATGTTTTACGCAGCGGATGCCCTTCCAGCTGCAACCCATTTCTGGGGAACGTCTATACACACTCATTCACACTCATACACTACGGACAATATTGCCTACCCAATTCAACTATACCACATGTCTTTGGACTGTGGGGGAAACCGGAGCACCCGGAGGAAACCCACGCAACCACGGGGAGAACATGCAAACTCCACACAGAAATGCCAACTGGCGCAGCTGGGGCTCGAACCAGCGACTTTCTTGCCGTGAGACGAACGTGCTACTCACTATGTTACCGTGGCGCCACCATGTTTTCCATTACATTAATTATTATTTACATTTAAATATTTGTTTACAGAGGATGTAAGAAATGCTCTGTTTAAAATATTATTTACAGGATATATAATAGTTATTTTATCCAGAAGAGATACTGCTTATTTTCCACTATTAATATGATATATATTTTTATTTTGCTGTATCGCCCAGTCCTATACTCTCCCATTCACTGCGCTCTAGTTTACCAACTATGATGACTTCTGCTAATGAGAAACCCGGAAATGTTAAGAGTCCATTTGAGTTTACCTGTTTCAGGTGCATTCGTAAACAGAAAGTCAATGGAATTAAAGCAGTTTGTGAACGATCCCTTTAACAGCTATCATCTGACGTCAAATAAAGTCATTACAGGCACATTAAACTCTCGTCATTGGCTTATTAAAGACTACTATGAAGCGCTGAGATCTGTCAGTGTTGGCGTGCGACTGACTGAAGCGTGTGTGAATGTGATCTTCATTATTAGCGCAGTGATCCTCCATTGAAGCAGCTGATGAAGGATGACACACCGCAGCCGTGGCCGATCGAGTGTGTGTCTAAAACAGGCCTCAAGTGACGGATAAGATGAGGTGGGATGTGTGAAATCAGGGGTCCTAATGCCAGCTGCCCACCGCCGAGCCCGAATATAAATCTGCCCTTTAGAAAAACCGGATGACGGAAGTGACAGAGCGGAGTTTTTCACACGCAAAAACAAACATGACACACAGATGAAGGAGCACGAAATCAGGACTGATTCATCTGAGTATATTGAGTACCACACATTCTTCCACAGAGAAAAAAAAATCTGAGATAATCATGTTTGGTTTATATTCTGCAATCAAAATCACAGATCTTTATATGAACACAAACATAAACTTAATCTCGAAGTCATGAACTTGAATCTCATTAAATACAACTTCAAATATTTAACGGGTTTCTAAAAAGGGTTTAATAACCTTAACCGTAAAACACAACTACAAACATAATACTACATTTGGTTCATTAAAGTTGACCAATTAAAAACACACACATATATATCACTCCAACACAGGGAGAACATGCAAACCCTACATAGAAACACCAACTGGCTCGGCAGGGATTTGAACCAGCAACCTTCTTGCTGTGAGGTGATTGTGCTAACCACTGAGCCACAGTATAGCCACTAAAATAATCAATATAAATATATTATTAATATTAATATAAACCCGGAAGTATCGCCTGAGTCACACAGAAATGTTGTGTACCTGGCTGTATATCTTGTCAGCAACGAGAAAGTGACATAAATTTATACTTATATTTCACCACCTTCCGACTGACTTGAAGGTCCGTTCTGAATGAATAGTGAAAATAAAAAGGGAAATCAGATCCTATTTTCAGCCAAGTTAAGGGAAATGGCACTAGTTAGCTATTGATTTCTTTCCCAAACACATGTTTTAAATGCCATTTATCAAACTCAAGCTAATGAACTGATTCTTTCACTACATTAGACTCGTCACGGTACTGAGTTTCGGTTCTGAAATGTAAAAAACCCTCCGTTTCCCATTAACATTTAAGGCACTGTTGATGGCGTTCTTAAACACCGCTTATTTGCTGTTGTGTTCACGTGCTCAACAGAAATGACTGTGATTGGCCGTGACGGTCATCAGTTCACCGCACTTGCGGCACTTCACTGATGTTTACAGAGTGCAAACACAGGCGAGCGATTCGCTTGATGAGTCGCCTGATCTTCACGGCTTTAAAACGATCCAGTGTCCATCTATCTGTGTTTGCACTCAGTGAAGAGCGGTTAAATAATGACCTTCACTGCCAATCACAATCATTTCTGTTGAGCACTGGTGAATACTATGGCAAATCAGCTGTTTATGAACGCGCTCAGCGGGGCTTAAATGTTAGCAGGAAATGGACATTTTTAAAACTTCAGTACCGGGACAGCACTATTACAGACAACACAGGGGTGTGCTACAGGGGACTGCATTGTTTTAACACTCACTGAGTAAGGTAGGCTGAAGCAGGAAACCCCCACAGTGATTACCTGCTGCCATGAACTGAAGTCTAGGAGGACACTCAAGCGTATCACTCTTAAAGTGATGTTGTTTGATGCCTAATATGCTTTTAATAGTTAAATTAAACTGAACTGAATGATATTAAAGTGATCTTTACACCATTTCTGCATTGTAAAAATCGCGGCAGCAGCTGGAGGTTTGTAGTACACATGAATGAACAAATACTGCATTTGACATGATTAAAGGTGATTTATTTGGAATTCAATTGAATCCTCCATGTATTTTTGTATGAATTATTTCTTTCTTGCATTTATTATTAATTATACATTTTTCTATAATTGCATTTGTTATTAATATTAATGATAATATTATTTACAGTTCATGTTTGCAGGTTTGTTTCTCCATTGCTTAAAACTTTAAAAGGAAAAATCACCTCACATACTGACAGTATCGATTAATCTAAATCAGAGATGCCCAAACTAGGGCCTGAAGGCCAATGTAGGCCCATGGTAACCTTTGATTTGGCCCGTCACCCCATCTGAGAAGAGAGGAAGAATGATGGGGAAGGTTTGGGCAAAACAAAGATCGTCAATTTTAATTTAACATAACTTTTTGTTTGTTTATTGTTGAGCTACAAAAAAGCTAACTGAAATTAAAATGTTTTAGTTAAATGTTCTGAAGGAATCAGATTTTTTATTATGTTAAATGTAAATACTGTTACTTGAAGAATAGCATATATATATATATATATATATATATATATACACACACACACACACACTATTTTTCAGGTAACAGTATTTACATTTTAACTTAGAAAAAAAAATCATATATATTGCGCTTGAGCCCCTGCCCTTTTTTCTCCTGGAGAGAAAGTGCCCTTTTTCCTGGGGATAATAATTATTTTTTTAAATAGGCTACTAATAATAATATAATATATGTTAATTTGTGTTCTATTTTAAGGAAAACTTTCCCTGTCAAACAATAAAAAATATATATATTTTAAAGTATATGTTGTTTTTAGTCTACCTGCTCCAAGCGAGCCTCGAACCGGCGATTTGGAAAGAAAAAACACATGTTAGGCGAACGCTCTACTGAGGGCACTATTTACATTGTTACTCTGATCCCAAAAGTAAGGAGTCAATAGTGGAGCAACGTCTATCAGCTCTTATGCCAGCACTGCACACTTACTGCATCTGGGCCATAGCTTTACAGTCTGGCCCATACACACACTGCAGACAGACTGTGCATAAAACAGGTGTTACTAGCTGACCTCTGTAACGGCAGCACGCTATGATCGACAGAACAGCCGATGTACATTCATCCGTCATTCATCTATATAGTGTGGAGGTAAGAAAAGAATAACAAAAGACTATCTGAGGCTCAAATTTAACATCAGCTATTTATCCAAAAGCTCAAAAGCAAATAGGTTATTTTGTCTGGCTAACATCCTCCTGATCAACAACCATGTAATAAGTTAGCTAAAGTTTAGCCAAGGCAATATCATAGGCATACAGGCTATTAGCTGAGGCTAATTTTATGGAGAAATGACAGCTGGATAGTGAATATATTCCCCTCTCGTTTTTGCAGTCATTTATTCATAACATATAATATTAATTGAAGCTATAAAAACATGTACATATAGGCTAGCTGTGGAAGTCAGTGGCTATCAGTGTGTCCTAAATACTTCAGAATATATTTAGTTTAGTCAACAGAAAAAAGAAAACTCAATAAAAAATAATAGATTGAAAAGGGATAGTTCACCCAAACATGAACATTTACTCCCCCTCAAGTGGTTCTGAATCTTTGTTTCTTTATTTTGTTGAACACTAAAGAATTACAGATTAAAGAAGATATTTTAAAGAAAGCTGTAAACCTGAAATCATTGACCTCCAGAGTAGGAAAAACAAACACCATGAAAGTCAGTGGTTACAGGTTTCTGCTCTGTTCAAAATATTATATTGTGTGTTCAACAGAAGAACAAAGTCAAATAGGTGTGGAACAAGTACAAGGCGAGTAAATGATGACAGAGTGTTCAGTTTTGAATGAACTGTATTTTAAGGGTCAGTATATAGTGAGTTTAGGGTGAAATATATTTATTACAGTACAATTATTAATATTATTATTGAATAAAAAGTGCCTTTTTTTCCACTTGATCCGCTGACCCTTAAAAGGTCTCTGCACAGCCCTGCTTTTATATATGTGTATATAAGGAGTATACAGGGTGATTCAAAAAGAACACCACAATTTTGAAAATCTGTATTTAATCAATGAAACATGATGGAACCTTGGATGATTAATCAATGTGAGGAGTACTTAAAAGTTTTTTCAATAGAAAACAAGTTCATGGATGTTTAATACGACCCTTTCCAGACATTTGAGAGACATCAACCCAAAAGTTGTGACATTCTTTCTGAACCACCCTGTATAATGTTAATAAATTAGAATTTTGCCATGGAGACTTGAATGTAATACAGTTTGATATAGTTACCTTTGGCTCGCCACTTTCAATTAAGTTTGGTTTTGAGCCCTTCATAAGAAAAGGTTTGGGCACATCTGATCTGAATGCTTTTTTATATGTGAAAACTGCTTAAAATGCCCTTTCTTTTAGAGATAGAGAGAGAGCGAGAGGTGTTGTGTTTGCAAGTCTGTTCCCCGTGTTCTCTCTCACTCACTTTTTCCCTTGTCACAGGTCACGCCCTAATTACGTCGGCGGCGTCACTGGGGATTGGCTGGAGTGACGTAGGGCCTCTTTTAAAAAGTGGAACGGTCAAGGAGAGCAGAGAGGGAGTTGGTAGGCGTGTAGTTTGAAATTGTTGTTGGAGAAGATTATTAGAGACACTTGGTGTTGATTGCGCATTCCTGTGTTGTGTGTAACTATTTTCTCTTGTTTTTATATATAGGTAAGGAGTGAGGTTTAGTATTGTATTTTTCAAGAGTTCACACTTAGCTGATGACTGATAATAAAGCGTATTTGGCATGCTGTCCCAGGAGAGAGCCCTGAGCTCAGAATATACTCGAGCCCGGGGCTCCCTCCCATTTAAAGGGCAAGAGGAGAGTTTGAGCTCAGGTAAGTCTCGAGAACTCCCCCTGCTTGTGAACGTGCTGAGATATATCTGACTAGAGTTGCCTTAAGAGGCCATTTAAAGTAGTCGATTTACTTATGTTGTATGTTTTTGGACGGTGGGAGGAAACCAGAGAACCTGGGGAAAACCCATGCGAACACGGGGAGAATATGCAAACTCCACACAGAAATGCCGACTAGCTCGGGGAGAGGCCGAACCAGCGGCGTTTTTGCTGTGAGGCAACAGTGCTAACCACTGGGCCACCATACCGCCCTATCAGAGAAGGGGAGGAGTTGGGGTGGAAAGGGGGATTCTTCAAGATGAAAATGACTGGAGCAGAAAGCTCTGGTAATTTATAGTGTGTTGGGATTCGTCTGATTGGTGCAATATGCGGAGCTGATGTGGTACCAGCTGTGTTCAATCATAAGCACTCTCAAAATTAGTTTATAAATAAACCTCACTTATTTCAGTTATTTTCTTTGTAAGGTGTAGGTAGTTTCATTGTGGGTGTTTAGGTAGAGTGTGCTTTTTGTTTGTTATTTTCTTTGGTGGGTCCTCTCCGAGGTATAGGCTTCACATTTTGGGTGTTTAAAAAAAAAAAAACTTCCCGACTCTTATTTGAATGAATTTTATTTGTTATTTATGTTACGTCCTTGACCCTAGACCAGGGTCGTAACATAAATTGGGGGCTCGTCCATCCGTCCGTGGGGACTTTTTTTTTCAGTAGCAAAGTGGGTAACATGTAAAGTGTCTGCATCAAAAACATGTTCCTGGTTCTTGAACCCTTCTTGCGGACGAGCAGTGGGTAAATCAAATTCAATACAGAGGTAATAACTAACAATCAAAAAATCCCACAATGCCTCACTACAGTAAAGTTGAGGAGCCGCAGTAATGGAAAGTTATGCTGTGAGCGAGTGGAGAACTAATATAAGTGAAGAGCTCTTCACGCGCTGAAAAACAGCTGAACGAGGGCAGATTGATATTGTGCTACAGCTGGTGAACTGCTGACAGCCATCAGTCAGACACAGGAGCTCTTGGCACGTACAAATACTTATACCACAGGGGCTGCTGAATGAGCATTCTGAGGTGTGCAGTTGTTTTCATATTAAAGCACAGCGAAAGTAGTTCTGGCAGATTTTGAGCGCATTACTGCTACATATCATTACGCTAAATGCATTCAGTCATTATTTCTTCCTCATCTTAAAGCCACCTGACCAATCAGAGTAGAGCTATGCCATCTGATCAATCAGAATAGAGTTGTGTTATCTGACCAATCAGAGTATAGTTGTGCTTTCCGATCAATTAGAGTTGTGTTAACTGACCAATCAGAGTAGAATTGGGCTCTATGATCAATTAGTGTTGTGTTATCTGACCAATCAGAGTAGAGTTGTGCTCTCTGATCAATTAGAGTTTTTTATCTTACCAATCAGAGTAGAGTTGTGCTCTCAGATCAATTAGAGTTGTTTTATCTGACCAATCAGAGTAGAGTTGAGCTATCCAATCAATTAGAGTTGTGCCACCTGACCAATCAGAGTAGAGTTGTGCTCTTTGACCAATTAGAGTTGTGTTATCTGACCAATCAGAGTAGAGTTATGCCACCTCACCAATCAGAGTAGAGCTGTATTATCTGACCAATCAGAGCAGATCTGTGCCACCTCACCAATCAGTGAAGAGCTGTATTATCTGACCAATCAGAGTAGAGCTGTCTCACCTCACTAATCAAAGTAGAGTTGTGCCCTTTGAGCAATGAGAGTAGAGTTGTGCCAACTGACCAATCAAACCAAAGCTGTGCCATATGGGCCAAACAGAGCAACGTTTTGCCAGCTGACCAATAAGAGCAGAGTTGCACTCTCTGACCAATCAGAGTAAAGTTGTGCCATCTGATCCAATCAGAGCAAAGTTGTGCCCTCTAACCAATCAGAGCAAAGTTATGCCATCTGACCAATCAGAGCAAAGTTGTGTCCTCTGACCAATCAGAGCAGCGTTGTGCTCTCTGACCAATCAGAGCAGAGTTGTGCTCTCTGACTAATCAGAGCAGAGTTGGGCTCTCTGACCAATCAGAGCAAAGTTGTGCCCTCTGACCAATCAGAGCAAAGATGTGCTCTCTAACCAATCAGAGCAAAGTTGTGCCCTCTGACCAATCAGAGCAGAGTTGTGCCCTCTGACCAATCAGAGCAAAGTTGTGCTCTCTGACTAATCAGAGCAGACTTGTGCCATCTGACCAATTAGAGCAAGGTTGTGCCCTATGACCGATCAGAGTAGAGTTGTGCCCTTTGACCAATCAGAGCAATGTAATGTCATCTGACCAATCAGAGTAGAGTTGTGCCCTCCTCAGACCAATGAGAGCAAAGTTGCTCCATCTGACAAGTCAGCAGCTGTTTGTGGCTGGAAGGGCATCTGCTGTGCAAAACATCTGCTGTAATAGTTGGCGGTTCATTCTGCTGTGGTGACCCCTGATTAACAAGGCACTAAGCTAAAGGAAAATGAATGAAAAGTATTTTTTTATTGCATGGTTTTACTTACTCCTAAGAAATAGCCCAGATCACAGAAAAGCCAGGCTAACTCTACTGTCTGTGCTCGCTAATTTGCCAAATGAGGATGAAATGCAATCAACACCAACACAAAAGAGATTAAAAAAGGTCCTACAGTGGATGTTTGCACTTCTGTCATGAAAGCTAATAATAGTGTGAGAGTGTTATTTATTATCGGTGACAAAACAAGATATGTGGAAGGAAGAATAATCAGCCCTCCTCTGTGGTATTATAATACCTTCTCAAATATTACTGTTTCACAGAGAGAAGATCCTTCTCAACACATTTGAACATAATAGTTTTAATAACTCATATCTAATAACTGGTTTCTTTTATCTTTTCCATGATGACAGCACATAATATTGACTAGATATTTTTCAAGATACTAGTATTCAGCTTAAAGTGACATTTAAAGAGCCCCTATTATACATTAAAAAGTCCATATATTGGTTTTGGGGGTCTCCAGCAGCAGGCTTACATGTATGCATGGCCAAAAAAACACTTTCATCGTCTTATAATTTGCATTTATTTTTACCTCATTATCCCAGCGACTCCTATATGAATCGTTCAGCGATTCCAAAATCCCTCCTTAGCGCGATGCTAAACTGCGCTGATTGGACCGATGACCCAGTCTGTTGCGATTGGCCAACATCATTCAGTTAGAGAATGCCCACCACGGCTGATCAATATTGAAGTAGACAGTGTGTGCATGAGCATATCTGCCAACACTCGTTTTTCCCAGGAGTCGCTCTTATTTCAGACACCTCATCCCCGAAACGAACCCTCCGGTCTTCCAGCATATCACTCTATTCTTAACCAGAAGTAAAAACAGTGACACACGTGCAGTATTAGTGCACACAGCGGCAAAAGCTGAACCATTATGAAACACGACCGCCGCATGTGTGTGGGAGAGCTGATGTAGCCATAGCAACGACAAACAGCGGAGAAACACGAGCTCACAAACGAATTTAATCCGTAAACAAAGCGGCACGCGGCACGTTTACGTGCTTTTAGACGCGATAAGAATACAAGTTAACCAGATACACTACAAGCAGTTACAAGTTACAAAACACAATTAAATGCATCATTTACAAGCTAGAGAAAACAATGAGGCGACCGTTTTAAATCACACTTAACACTTGTTGGATAGCAGGCCAGATTCACTGTCAGGCCACTGGGAAATGTCCTGGTGCTCCCTATGGCTAGTTCGCCCCTGCATACATCAATTATCTTTTCTGATCCTTCCTTTAACAAATGGTCGACGAATCCTCCATTGTAAGCGTGTAGATTTCAGAAGAACTCCTCAGAGGGAACACAGCTCAAGGCTGGGCTATAATGCTGAGGCATTTCTGCATAAATAAACCTCAACCACTGTCTCTTCACAGTCTCATCTCTGGTTCATCTGCACACTTCCAATAATATCTAGCCGAGCACAGTGCTCTTCTCTGTGTTGCCAGATGTAGCTGACTGATTCCAGTCCAAAAGGTTTTTACCTGCACAATCAAATTCAAAACCGCCCAATCTGGCAACCTTTGCTCGTCGCTGTTGTTTGTGGGCGGGGTTGGGGGTTTCAAATCTTCCCGGGTCTGCGTGCGCACAAATGGGCGGGGCTTATGTTTTTTGTTCACATCATGCCGAAACGGCTAAAGACTCGTAAGCACTGCGATTCATTTGAGGAACTATGAGTCGACTCTTTTATAGATGAATCAATAGTTTTAAACACTGTGCACTTTCAGATTTAAGTCTTAGCTGGACATTTCACTTCACTTAGAGCTGTGTTACACACTGCATGAAGGTCATTTTCAAAAACCCATAATAGGGGCTCTTTAAAGGCTTAACTAGGCAAGTTAGGGCAATTATGGCCCGTTTCCACTGAGTGGTACAGTACGAGTCGGTACGGGTCACTTTTATCAGCCTTGCTTTTCCACTGCCAAAAGGGTACCAATGGTACGACAGAAAGTTTCAGTCAACGTCACTCTCGCTCAAGGAAATGTCAGAAGCACTTCTCACAAAACAGCTGCTTTACACACATAAATACATATGTATAAATGTTCATTACTAACCTTTCTATGTTTGATTACAACTGCAGATCAAAATAGCCTACTGTATCATCTGCATTTATATAAAACAATATTGACCTTAAAATTGTTTAAAATTGACCCTAAACAGCCAAACTGAAATATAATACTTTTTCCAGAAGACAAAATTTAATAGGAAATACTGTGAGAAAAATTCCTTGCTCCGTTAAACAAGACTTAGGAAGTAATTATGTGTGTGTGCGTGATTATATACAGTATATAAAGCATCCATAATGAGTGATTATGCACGGATGACATCATGCTAATAGTGATCATTACTGCACTGCAAAAACAGGACGAGTTTCATCCATCAGTCAGTGTGCTGCGAACAAAGCCACTGCAAGTGTGAACAGACTGCTTGTGTGTGTGTGTGTGTTTCTCCCAGGAGGCTTCACCACCACACTTTTCACACTGCCACCCCCGCAGCCAAAGATGCTCAGAGCCGTGATGGTTTTTCTGTATAACCACCGCCAGGCAACAAACCTTTACTGTACATACTAAAAAAAGGAAGACTTCCACAGCAAATGAGAGCGCGCACACAAACACGCACACACTTCAGAGAGCAACTAAAGTACAATAAAGGCTCTCATCGAAACTTTTTTTTAACAAAACAAAATCAGTGCAGAGAACTCTGTGGATGTTTATAATCAGTCAAGCAGAGTCGGTGTAAAGAAACCCAGCACCTACTTGACGTCAAATAAACATAAAAAAACATAAAAAATTCCAAATCGATTTGATGTAAATTGATTACCTTCATATCAAAATTACATCAAGTTGACTTCTAACATTGGCTGCAAAAAACATTAAATCGTCAAAAAAACGATTATGTAACCATCGTGTGATTGAATTTTCACCCGTATTTTGACATCAATTTTAGATGTCAATTCGATGTCTTTTTGACATCAAGGTAGTTCACATGCATTGTAAGGAATGCAGTGTAAATTGGTTGAATATTTTTTCTCATTTCATGAGTTCACACTTATGCCGAGTTTAGACTTCATGATTTTACCCCCGATTTTGACTCACTGACAGGTTTTGAGAAATCGCAGACAAATGCCTGAAATCACAGGCAAATCGGTGCTCGTTCACGCCAGTGACAATCACACAATATGAATCAAAGATGCAAGCTGAGAGAATCGGGAGATATTTGGCGCTGAATATCTGGAGCTGTCGGCGATTCAAATCGTGAAATGAGTTTTGACTGAACATAACATCGGCGATCGCCTACAGCCAATGAGAGAGCAGCATCCACTAGTGTGGGGACCTGCAGGCTTATGGGAGGTTGAGGGAGAAGTTAAAAGCGCTCATCTTCAGTTTATTCAGATCCAAGAAATGGAGGGAAAATGAGTGTAAATTTGGCAGGAGCCCCCGTGTCTGTTTGACGTGTCATGTGAGCAATATCACAACCCAACCCGGTCAAAAAAAAAAAAAAAGATTGAGGAGAAATTGCTAATTCCCTTTAAAGCCAGGTGAGCAAATATGCATTTTCTACCCTATTAAAGGCTTCTTTCTCGTTATGTAGTTAAAAACAAAAGATATACTATGTGTTTTTGAGTGTGAGACTTAGTTTGGACAAAGTTGTCACCGATTCTTCCTATTTTGTCACCGATTCTTCCTCCCTGTGGCCGATCCATCTTGCTGTGTAAAACACTAGCCCAGATAGTCATGCAGTGTGAAAACATCTGTGAAACGACTACTTTGAAAATCATGCAGTCTAAACTCGGCATTAGCTGATGCTTAATAATAAAGCTTGTTTGACAAGCTGTCCCGGGAGAGAGCCCTGAGCTCATAAGATCCTCGAGCCCGGGGCTCCCTTCTGTTTGCGGGGCAAGAGGGGAGTTTGAGCTCAGGTAGATCTCGAGAACCACTCCCCATGCTGCTGGTGGAATTCGACTATGGTGCTGATTTGGTTTAGTCAATTTACTTATGTCTCATATTTAGATGGTGGGAGGAAACCGGAAAACCTGGGGAAAACCCACGCGAGCACGGGGAGAACATGAACTGACTGGCCAGGTAAAGAACCGAACCAGAGATATTCTTGCAGTGCTGCCCTATAGAGGAAAAAGAGGAGGAGAGGGGTGGGTGGGTGGGGGGGGGGGGGGGGGTATTCTTCCAGACGAAGATGACTAAGGTAAGATGTTTTGGTTATTTATACTAAGTTAGGGATTGTGTAATTGGTCAATCATTTGTTAGCTAACGAGGGGCCAGCCGTGTCAATCATAAGCACGCGATCCTCTCGAAATTAGTTTATAAATAAACTTCACAATGTAATACTTTGATTAAATCAATTTGATGTAACGACACATCTAACGTTGGTGTCAAAAACATCAATAAACACATTAAAACGTCAAAAAACACAATTATGCAACCTTCATGTAATCGATTTTTGACGTGTTTTTTGACGCCTGCTTTAGATGTCAATTTTATGTATTTTTGACATCAAGGTAGTTCACATGCATTGTAGGGAGACAAAATGCTGTGTAAATTGGTCATTTGAAATTTAAGTTCTCAGATTAATAAAACTTGTTATATAATAAACTTATTATACTCTTATTTTGTAATACTTTTATTAAATCGATGTGATGTAAATTGACTACCCTGATGTCAAAATTACATCAAATTGGCATCTAATATTGGTGTCAAAAAACTATTTAGGAACCTTCATGTAATCCAATTTGACATATTTTTGGACACCAATTTTAGATGTCAATTTGATGTCTTCTTGACATCAAGGTAGTCAATTTACATCAAATCGTTTTGGATTTTTGACATTGCTTTTTATGTTTATTTGACATCAAGTAGTTCCCGCTCACATGCATTGAAGAGATTCGAATGCTGTGTAAATTGTTCATTTGAAATTGCTTTCAGAAGAATAAAACTTCTTATATTGTAATACTTTTATTAAATCGATGTGATGTAAATTGACTACCGTGATCTCAAAATTACATCAAATTGACATCTAACATTGGTGTTAAAAAAACATGTCAAAAAACTATTTAGGAACAGTCATGTAATCCATTTTTTATGTCAATTTTAGATGTCAATTTGATGTCTTTTTGACACTAAGGTAGTTCAGATGCATTACAGGGTTACAAAATGCTGTGTAAATTGGTCATTTGGGATTGATACTTTCAGATAATTAAAACTTTTCTTATATTGTAATACTTTTATTAAATCGATTTTTTTTTGTAAATTGACTACCTTGATGTCAAAATTATATCAAATTAGCATCTAACATTGGTGTCAAAAAAACATGTCAAAAAACTATTTAGGAAGTCATGTAATCCATTTTTGACGCCATTTTAGATGTTAATTTGATGTCTTCTTGCTATCAAGGTAGTCAATTTACATCAAAAAGATTTGTATTTTTGTATTTTTATGATTATTTGACATCAAGTAGGCACTGTTCACATGCATTAAAGAGATTCAAATGCTGTGTAAATTGGTCATTTGAAATTGATGCTTTCAGATGAATAAAACTTCTTATATTGTAATACTTTTATTAAATCGATGTGATGTAAATTGACTACCGTGATGTCAAAATAGCATCAAATTGACATCTAATATTAGTGTCAAAAAACATGTCAAAAAACTATTTAGGAACAGTCATGTAATCCATTTTTGACATATTTTTTGACACTAATTTTATATCACTACTGTGAAGTCAAAATAGCATCAAATTGACATCTATCATTGGTGTTAAAAAACAATAAAAAATGACATGTCAAAAAAGACATCAAAACATGTCAAAAATGATTTAGGAACCTTCATGTAATCGATTTTTGACACCAATTTTAGATGTCAATGATGTTTTTTTGACACTAAGGTAGTTCATATGCATTACAGGGATACAGAATGCTGTGTAAATTGATCATTTGTGATCGAAGCTTTCAGATAAATAAAACTTTTCTTATATTGTAAATAAATCTTGTAGCAGCAAATCTTGACATGTTTTTTAACATCATGATTGAAATTTGATGTCACAATAATGATGGATTATATTAACAAAAACATCTCACAATAATCCGAATATTCTGCAAAAATAAGTCAGAAAAATGTCAGTATATAGAAACGGTGGCTTTACATGGAATATAATATGATAATATAATATTTTACCATAAGGTTATTCTAGAAAATCCCCCCACATAAAGTTGATGGCACCAGTTGGTAATACCATTGTACTGAATGGATTCCCTCATTTTATACAATACCATGGTGCACCACATCTTTTCAAAAAGTAACATTCACAATCCAACTTATTTTGTCTTTTCTAATAATCAATTTGTTTTATACTATGATAGTACAATGTGACATTGATGATATCAAATCATAATACCACAGTATGTTGATTTACTGTACCATGGTAGTACTGAATAATGCAAACAAAAACAGAAAATCGGCACACTGCCACTTTAGCTCTCAAAAATCGTTGTGACATTAAAGGATTTTTAAGGGCTAAAGTGGCAGTGTGCCGATTTTCTTTTGATTTTTTTCTACTGAGTAGTAAATAATGACCACATTTATACACATGGTGGTACATAAGGATTTTAAAATCGGATTTCTTTATCCATCCAAGATTTTCAGTAATCTCTCCATCTTTTGACACTTCAGATATAATAATGATGCATTATGATATTTCTGTACATTACCAGACTAGTAAATGAACAGTTTACTACTACAATCCCATACATTTAAACAAGAAACATGGTTATATTACACTAAAAATAATGTGAGGAAATATGCTACCATGGTACATTAATGTCAATACCATGGTGACAACATAGTGACGTTATTCATTCCACAGATCAAAACATGGTATTTTTATATGTTCAGCAATCTATTTTTGTTTTATTCTGTGGTAACACAATGTAACATTGATTATAATATAATATTTATTGTACCATGGTACTGACATACTGTATTTATGTATAGCAACATTTAATCCATGGTAATAGTAAGTACTTTTTGTTAGTCTTACTTTGTTCTATCTATCTATCTATCTATCTATCTATCTATCTATCTATCTATCTATCTATCTATCTATCTATCTATCTATCTATCTATCTATCTATCTATCTAATACATATCATGTTACAGCAACGTAACATGTAGTAATACCATGGTAATGAATGACTACCATAGTTATACCGTGGTACATCAATTCTTTAAAAGCAAAACAAAAGTATTAACACATGGAAATACTTAAAGTGGCTTTGTCTGGTTTTCAGTAATCTCTCCATCTTAAAATTAAATGAATTAATTAATCCAAAAAAAAGCAGTACATATGCGAGAATTAAAGTACGATGAACATACATTACCAGCGTAAATTAACGTATTTTGTGGTATTAACATGGCACACATTCAAACAAAGCAAGATATTATTACTTCATTACTTTTTGACAGTCCTTTATCTATACACTGAACGTACTGTGGTAAAATCTGCTACCATGGTAACAACATAGTAACGTTCCCCCATAGATAAAACATTGCATATTTGAACAGAAAAACACAGTAAATGAGCAAAAATATCAAAACATCATGATCTATTTCTTAAAATTAGTGACAGGAAAAGATAATAAATACGTGAGAAAGTTTACCTTCAGCTTTATTAGTTCGTCTCCATCCTCAGGTTGGTGAATTCAGACGATCTTTTCAACCTTATCTGATCCTTCCAGCAGCGCCAGGTCTTGTTTTGATAATGTGCTGGATCTGATGTGATGATCCCTGTTGATGTGAGTTTGCTTTCATTACATGATCCTCCGTGTTCATCACAATCTGATTCACGCGCACTGGAGAACCGCGCGCAACTTTCCCCACACAAAACAACTCCAGTCAGATCATATGCGCGCGCACATACAGAGACTGAAAGAAAAATGTCTTGGGTAGGTCAAAGTCAAATATTTTGTTACAAAAAAGATATGAAATTAAATCAAAACAGGTAATCTATTGGAACATCTCGTTTGTCGTAATGTATCATTAATAATAGCGCGCAATATTACAGCTATTTGGGGAATTATAAATAATAGTAATGGACTGACGAGCGTTCAAATACTTAAATGTGCTAATTATGTCATAATTGTTATTAAAATCAGGAGTTGGGAGTGTTGAGGACACAGCCCACCTGAGAAAAGCCCTTCACTTCACTTTATATCCGCTGGATGTCGCCAGAGGATAGAGGAGAAAGCGCGCGAAAACAGAGATCCTGTCAGACAGATTAATCACGATAATTTAACATATTTTAACAATGTAGAAAGAGTTTAGCAGTATAAAACTGTTGAAAAGACTAACATGATTCTGAAATGCCATTCGACGACATCGTAAGAAGAGGCTGTCGTGTATTTGTGGACACTTCAAATGTATCATTGCAAGGTAGTTATTAAAACCTGAATAACACTGTTTGTTACACTTAAAAACTTTAATACAAGTCTTCTGCGACCAGTTATCTCATAAGAACATCCATATTTATTTTATTATAACTAGTATGGTATATCATGTTGTTTTGGGTGGCAGATGGGGGATTTATTAAGCAGTTTTATGTATAATACAAAAATACAGTGATTAAAAGTGTAGCTAAACCATGTTTAATTTGAGGTTACTGATGGTGTAACTACAAAACTTTTTTTTTACTAAAACTATATTTGTTTAAAAAAAGTTCAATATGTAGTTGCATACTAATTCACTGATTTTAATTTATGAGTTTTATGAGTCATGCCACAAACACACAAATAGAAATCCTTGTGTGAGGGACCACCATCCTAAATTTTATATTTTATAAGTTTTCGTGGTGTAAATATATTTAAATAAATATTTTAAATGAGTAAATTGGAAAATATTTAGTATCTATCAAATTAAATACTCTATCTTATAAATAAATAAATAAATACATAAATAAATAATATTATTCCACCCATCATTTTTTTATTATTTTGAATTAAAGAACATTTTTATTTATGTATTAATCAATTCATTTTTTTCATATTTTTATTACTTCTATTTTATTTCATTATTTTCCATTGTTAAAATAAATTACTGCAATCTAATCAAAGTGAAATATTATGTACATTTGTAATATTATTACACTATTTCAAATACTTATTACTTTTCCAAGGACCCCACTAGCATTTAATGTGGTCTCTCAATATGAAAACTCCTTTCAGTGGTAAATTTAGTCATTTTAAAAGTTCAATCACAGAACTTCACCGCTTTTAGCAAATGAAAACAGATGAAAGAAAATCAGGGGATCGAACAAATGATGGCAATATTTTCATTTACGGATAAATTGTTCCTGTAAAGGTCCCATCATGAAATTAAAACAACATTTTTTAGATGTTACAATCAGTAACATATATTATACTCTGCCCACTACAACTCAAAACAGAGAGGAGTGTGTATCCTAATAAATAAAAAAATCTCATTTGCTCATAACACTACTATTACAGACCCAGAGGGACGTTTCATCATAATCAACATCTCAATTAATAATAGCCCACTCACAATAGGCAACTTATATGGCCCAAACACAGACGACCCATCTTTTTTCCAGAATTTTTTTTCCTCCATTTCCAATCTTTCTAATTGCCCCGTCATAATAGCAGGTGATTTCAACACAGTTTTAGACCCAACTACAGACAGATCCAACAACATCGGCAATAAACGCATCTGGAAATCTGCAGATACTATAAAACAGTTCATGAGTGATCTTGGACTTGGCGATAGTTGGCGCCTCCAGCATCCGGACATTAAAGCATTTTCATTTTTTTCATCAGTTCATCATTCATACTCCCGCATTGACTTCTTTCTCACCAGTAATTCTATTATGTTCAATATTTCTGAATCAATGATCCACCCAATAATCATCAGTGATCACGCTCCTGTAACATTAAAACTGAATATAACCACTGCGCGGCGCCACGGTGGCGTAGTGGTTAGCACGTTCGCCTCACAGCAAGAAGGTCGCTGGTTCGATCCCCGGCTAGGCCAGTTGGCATTTCTGTGTGGAGTTTGCATGTTCTCCCCGTGGTTGCGTGGGTTTCCTCCGGGTGCTCCGGTTTCCCCCACAGTCCAAAAACATGCGGTACAGGTGAATTGGGTAAGCTAAATTGTCCGTAGTGTATGTGTGTGAATGAGAATGTATGGATGTGTTTCCCAGAGATGGGTTGTGTCTGGAAGGGCATCCGCTGCGTAAAACAAATGCCGGATAAGTTGGCGGTTCATTCCGCTGTGGCGACCCCGGATTAATAAAGGGACTAAGCCGAAAAGAAAATGAATTGAATTGAATCACTCCTCAAACAGGAGTGAGACACAGGTGGAGGTGATGAACATAATGAGTGGCGGGAACTGGAACAAAGGAGCACTTGGTGGGGGTCACCTGATGGAAACAAACACACACGGATGACAGGATATAACACATTGCTTTGGCCATCGTGCTCTCTCATCAGTCATTTGAATTCTGAAGATATTCTGTTCCTGCTTGTGTCGTGAGATCAGCAACGTTCTTCTCCAGGTCATCGATACGAGTTCCAATGTCATCCATTTTAGAGATGATCTGTTCAGATGCATTATTACATTATTGCAGTCAAATCTTTGGCAGCTTTTGACTCGGATCCGAACGTGAGGTTTGTTTGAGTTGGTTTGCTTTGTTGTTCGTTTCAGCTCAAGGCAACGTTCTTCATGGAGAAATATATCATCCAATATCGACCAATCAAATGCTCTCTAGTATCTGACATGCCCCGCCCCCTTCAAGACCTTCTCAATTGCTTTTCATTTGATGCGCTTGAGCTCAACCACTCCCACTGGCAGAGCTGTGATTAAAAAACTCAATTCTATTGGCTGTTTTGCTTAAAAATAGGAGGACCTACTGTAATGTCCCGCCCTCTCTTTACGTCATTACGTCAAATTTTTAATAAAAATGCACATTTCAAAGCACTTCATGGGACCTTTAAAGAGAAAAAAGTCATCCTTACATGTTTACCAAGCATACGGGCCTACATCACATACGCATATGATAATGTGAAATTGTCCAACCATTCAGCTTTCCTTCATCTTCAGCAAAGAACTCTCTGCTTCAGCAGCAAGAGGTTAAAAAAAGCAACACGCCACAATCTCCATGCGCTCCAGTGCTCTTCTCTCCAGTCGTAATTAGTGCCGAGTGCTGCGCCTCTGGCCTCCCCATGCCTCAATAAGGTGGATGTTTCCTCTTCCACACCGCCGTGACAGAAGGCAGAAAGAGATCCAACAACCGCCACGGGACACTTTTTTAAGGCATATAAGGGCAGTGTCACACAAAAGGCTAAGCTGACGAGAAATGCTAGCAATTTTGACTTCATCTGTATTATAAAAATATGCCACTGCAAGTTATTTTCAGTAATGACAGCTCAAACGTGCAGTGTTTGAGTTTATTTATAGACTCAAACTCTGGAGAATTGTCCTCGAAGCCCTCATGCGTGATCTAAAACATGCTGCTCTATCACTTTGGATATTGGGTCAGATATTAGATGTTGCTCATTTGCATAAATGTAAAAAGTCAGCACATCGCTGTGACAGAAGGCTAAAAGAGATACAGCCTCTCCAACAACAGCCACGGGACAGTTTTTTTAAGGCATATAAGAGCACTAGGCTGATGATAAAATAAGGGAAAGACAGAGTGAGTGATACTGTAGATGTTGGAGTTCATTTATAGACTCAAACTCTGGAGACTTGTCCTCGAAGCTATCATTTGACCCAGGAGCAATACGTTCTGCTCAATCGCACTTTGGTTCATGTGAGTCGTTGCTCATTTGCATAAATTTAAAGTCCGCCTGAAAATAAAATTAACGATGTTTATTTTGCTGGCTCACGTTGTTATATTAAGGTGAATAATTAATCCGTTAAGGTGAATAGTTAATCCACTGACAATAAATGTATCTGTTCGGTCCTGACAGTTGATGTCAACATGAGTGCTTCTATTTACATTTAGTCATTTAGCGGATGCTTTTGTCCAAAGTGACAATTGAGGAGGCATTCAGCGATTCAACGAGGCAATACACACAAGAAGTGCTAATTATATACAACTGTTAGTGCTCAGATAATTAAGTGCTACACTGTAAAACCAAACAGTCAGCTTTATCAAGTGAGTGTGGTTAACTCAAAATTGACAGAAAGTTAACACTACTCATTTGAAAAGAGTTTTGAACTCAGTGTTGAAGGTAATGAGTCGGGCCACACGGAATCTGCACGCGCAGAATTCAGCAGATTTCCGCAGATTTTTAGCCCATCATTGATTCTGTGTATTTACTTGTGTAAATGTGTGTAAATGTATATTTACTCAGTTTTCAAATTAATTTCAGGAAAAATATTGACTAATATGAAAATATTAATGTAATTTATTTACAATACAGTTTGTAAAGTACTATTTTCTGTGTTTTAGTAGAGATTTTATATGAGAGACTTGCTTTGTTTACCAAATAAAACGGATCTAATTGAATTCACATTGTAAACATTAAATAAATGTTAAAAAGGTGTTACTTTTTTATTTCATATATTAACCCCTTCAGACCCTGAGTCCATTATAATGGACATCACGTCAGCCCATGTTTTTTGTGGTTCCTGAGCATTTCATCTTATTTAAAGCCTGCAGTCCATAAGCGTGGACGACTGTCATCCGTAAGCCACATTTACAATGTTTTTATTCAGATTTATTGATATGTTTGCCAATATTTCATAGATTGCATGTAAAAAAAAAAAAGAAAGAGGGATTGCGCTTACTAATTAAAAGTTAAAAATCTTTTGTAACATCGCAAGCTTTAGATCAGGATTTTTTCAATTATGTCTGTCCATTAGGATGTTCACCGGAAATTAAATCCCCAGTAATGCTGATTGAACTTTATATATTATACTGTATAATATATACTATAAATTTATAATCTATATACCAGCAATTATGTGTGTTGTTTTATTGTTTTATGTTGGTATAATCTTCAGGAAGAACAACTGTTCTGACCTGTTGTCCATTAAAATGGACAAAAATATATATACTTGAAGGTTGTTGAATTTTTAATATTATTATTTGGTCTCATTTATAGGAGCCTCAAGAATTGTGAAAACATACTTATACATTTTTCCAAAACTTGGAACACAATTCGGGTCTGAGGGGGTTAAGATTTTATTTATGAAACTCCTAAAATCATTCCGCTTAAATCCGCATAGTTTTAACAAAATACTCCGCAGAAATAGCAAAAATGTCCGCAGAGTCCGTCTGGCCCTAGTAATAAGTTAATTAAATACCTCATCACTTCAACTTAAATGGAGTAAGTTCACCATTCTCATATACTGTAGATTAGTTTAACTCAAATGGTTTGCAGCAATCGGTTTCCTCAAACGGTTTGAGTTGCTTTAACTGATTCGGTTTTACAGTACTCAGTTGGTCTGAGTTCTCTTCATTTATTGGGTTTTACTGTGCTCAAATTGCTTCGTTTACTCAAATGGATCAAATTCACAGCACTCATTAGGATTAGTTTTTGAACTCAAATGGACTGTTGCAATCGGTTTCCTCAATTGTTTTGAGTTCCCTTAACTTAATGGGTTTTACAGTGTAGAGTAAGGAGGGGGAGTGTTATGTAGTTGTTTTAAGAGAGAGAGAGAGTGTGTTACTACAGGTGGTTTGTCAAGCCCACTCACATGTGTGATGCTCACTTCATAAATGCGCAATGTTTTTTTGTTTATTTGTTTCTATCAAACCAATCAGGATCTTATTCTAGTAATGGCCGTCATCCAGGCGCAGCTCCTGGAGGAGTTGAAAATGACCAAAGATGCGCCACTGAAGGATCTTATGGACCCAGAAATGGCAGCGATTGAGTCCACGCCATTTGTAAGTCTTTCATAGCACATCCAGTGTTGACAGATATACGGTAGCTGACTTCTTCCAGCTCAAAAAAGCTGTCCAAAACCCGCCCAAATGCACAATAAATGGCCAGAGTAGTATTTAATTTAATTTAAATCCAAGTTAACATAGTTACATTTAACTCTCATAATTGAACTCTCACCCACACACTGCACGTAATGTTGTGTAGATTACACTACCTGCTGGATTATGTTTTACTTTCGAAATGGGGAATAAATTCGTCCAATTTGGCATTTTAAATTCTGTTGAACATAATTAGGTGCTGCTTGTCAATCAGACAATGTTTCTGCGTTTTAAAAGTGTCATGATAAACCGATGTGAGCTTAACTGCACGAGTCAGATTTGTCCGGGGAGTCCAATTTTGATACTTTCACCTCTTCTTGCGGGAGGCCTCACACAGTTTGCGCTAAGCACTGGTCACTACTAACTGAACGGGGCACAAAGTTATGTTTTGTTGCATATAAAATTTACATGCCAATTTGGTCAGCCGCGCCTATGTCATTTTTACCTGCTCAATCAGATTCAAAACCGCCCAATCTGGCAACACTGAGCACATAAAGCACAGCTACCCTCTCAACAAAATCCATGTCAGCCTTTTTGCAGCAAAACTGGAATGATCTTGCATCTGTTTTGAAGTGTATTTCACGCACAAATGCTGCGAACATCCGAAGAAGTACGAATGGATCGAGTAAACTCAAAATGTTCATGCATCTAATTATGAGTGTATAGCCCAATTTACTTGTGCAACGGCTTGTAAGAAAGTGTCTGATGTGCAAAACTGCTGCAAGCGTTGGTTAGAGAGTCAGAGTGTGTTTTCTACAGGTGGTTTGCTCCCAATCACTTGTGTGAGGCACTTTCAGAAATGCATAAATGTTTTGAGATTGTCGTATGGGAGACTAGAGGGGGTCCTGATTTGGGTTTTTTTTGTTGTCGTTTGAAGCATACCAGTGAATTCCATGCAGGAATGGGAAGCTCATTCCACCATTGAGGAACAGTGAATGAAAAGGTTCTGGAAAGTGACTTAGGCCCTGTTTACACTAGTGCGTTTTAGTTTTAAAACAATCCGTGTCCACACTAGCGTTTCACCCAGCGTTTCTGAACATATCTCCGTCCACGCTACTCCACTAAAACGCATATCACGTGACCATTCGCACACTCTGGGCATGCGCGTTCAAGTATAAACAGGAAGGATGCGTCTCGCTCGGCATTCTAAATAGGGCTTACGCCACTTGAAACCCGAGCGATTAGCGAGTGCTCGTACAATAGCTTGCCTCTTGCGAATATATGCAGCTGTTGTAGTAAAAAAGGCAGAGTTTAATTGCACAATGGTGCCTAAAACGGACAACAGTGCAAACAACGCTCCGATTTCTGTGTCCATGTTGTTGTTTACAGTGAAGGCTGGTCTGCCGTCTTCCGGTGGCGTTATAGTCATGTGATAGGGGCTTGACGAATAAGGGAAGGACACGCAATGACCCAAAAGCCCCAATCGAGTAGCGAATCTCAGCAGCCACGCCTCCGTTTTCAGAGGTCTCCGTTTCCCCCCATCCACACTGAGACGGAGCAGCAGCGTTTAAGAATGAAAACGGCCTCTCCAGCGTTTCCAAAACACTTTCGGGGCTCGAAAACTCCGGCGTAGTATGGACGGATGGCGTAACCATAGCAAAACTTATGCGTTTTAAAACTAAAACGCATTATATCCTTATAGCCTCTTAGTGATGATGCCACAAGGTGGTGCTCACTCTGCGACCAGAGGCTCCTGGAGGGATGTAGACATTCAGGAGCAGGTAAGAAGGTGCAGTGAAAGTGGATGTTCAGGAAGCAAACATCAATGATTTGAACTTGATCCGAGCTTCAACCAGTAACTAATGCAGAGAGATAAAGAGAGGAGTTACATGGGCTCTCGTTGAAGACCAGACGAGCTGCAGTGTTCTGGAGCATCTGTAGAGGCTTGAGGGTGCAGGTTGGGAGTCCAGCTAGAATAGCGTTGCAGTAGTACAGTCTTATAATGACCAGAGCTTGGACTAACAGTTGTGCAGCATTATCTGTCAGGAAGGGTCTGATATTCCTGATGCTGAAAAGTGCAAACCTGCATGATCGAGCTGTGTTAGCAATTATAGCTTGAGAGCATTGTGAGTGTGTGTGTATGTGTGTGTGTGTGTGTGTGTGTGTGTGTGTGTGTGTGTGTGTGTGTATTTTCATATAAACACATAGATAAAGTAGTTCTGGCTGGATTCCTGCAAAAATATTTTTCTAATATTTCTATGACCGGTCATTAGTTACTCCTGACTTATAATACAGGGCTGTTGAATGCTTGATTCTGATTGGCTGATGTACATTCTAAGGTGTGCATTTATAAAGTAGTTCTGGCAGAAGACAAGAGAAAGCACCCAAATTCCAAATTCATGCACAACCATCTCTAGGGTTTACAGAGAATAGTCCGACAAAGAGGAAATATCCAGTGAGCGGCAGTTCTTTAGGCACAAATGCCTCGTTGATGCCAGAGGTCAGAAGAGAATGATCAGACTGGTTCCAGCTGATAGAAAGGCAACAGTAACTCAAATAACCACTCGCTACAGTCGAGGTCTGCAGAAGAGCATCTTTGAATGCACAACACGTCCAACCTTGAGGCAGATGGGCTACAGCAGCAGAAGACCACAGCGGGTGCTGCTCCTGTTAGCTAACAACAGGAAACTGAGGCTACAATTCACACAGGCTTGAAAACAACATGAAAGCATGGATCCATCCTGCCTTATATCTGTGGTTCAGGCTGGTGGTGGTGGTGTAATGATGTGGGGGATATTTTCTTGGCACACTTTGGGCCCATTAGTACCAATAGAGCATTGTGTCAAACCACAGTCTGAGTATAGTAGCTGACCATGTCCATCCCTTTATGACCACAGTGACCCCATCTTCTGATGGCTACTTCCAGCAGGATAACGCGCCATGTCAAAGCGTGAATCATCTCAGACTGGTTTCTTGAACATGACAATGAGTTCATTGAACTCAAATGGCCTCCACAGTCACCAGATCTCAATCCTCTATTGGATGTGGTGGAATGGGAGATTCACATCATGGATGTGCAGCCGACAAATCTGCAGCAACTGTGTGATACTATCATGTCAATATGGACCAAAATCTCTGAGGAATATTTCAAGTACCTTGTTAAATCTATGCCATGAAGGATTTAAAAATAATGCTAATTTTCTTATCTGTATCTTTCATTATTTCATTGTTTAGAGAAAAAAATAATAAAAATTTAATTTTAAAGTCAACTAAAAAATTATTAATTTTTTGTGTTGGGGTTGGGATGGGGGGGGGGCTTATACAGGCTATACAGTAGCTTATGAAAAAAAAAACATCTAGCTTTTTCGGCAAGAGCACCAGGATGATGCAAACTTACAAAATATTGTTTTCCCTTTGCATGATGGTACAAGCTGCTGTTGGTCGTCATGGCAATTGCATTGGCATCTACATTGTCCACATTCCCTTTATTGCACCCACACAGAGCCCATACATCACCCTTCATGCACCCGTCTCACCAAAATGCATCCGTTTTGCATGCAGATTAAACTCTTTATTAGTGCCTCTCTTCCAGTCCAGATTCCCTCCTTCCCAAGGGACCCACAAGAGCTGAAGCATCTGAACGAGGGATAAAAGCTGTCCCTGGCATCATCAGCGCAGCAGTGCCTACATGATTCAGTGTCTGGAGAGGAAGCCCTGTAGGATGTGACACTTTGTCAGCATTGGCCTGACAGTGACCTCCGCCAGCGAGAAGAGAACCTACAGCCTGCATGATGGAGATACAAGTAAATGCAGTTATTTCATTAGCATACACTGTTCGGTAACACTTTACACGTCATGAATGCGAATAAGATTTTATGCATGCTTATGACAAGCGCTATTATGTGTCATTGGCTCAGTTATGTCATTTCAAATGGATAGATGACGTTAATGATGCCGTTATAAAATTGATGACACATTTACTTCATGACAATCATGTTTATGGCAGGTTTATGACAGGTTTATGAGTTTTGTTGTCTTGGTATTGTCAAGCTGTCATAATAAAGGCTGTTTCAGTTCCAATACTCAAGACTGCAAGAACGGAGGACGTGTAAAAGTTCCCGGATGTGTTCTTGATATCGAGGATGCACCGATGCAGACTTGAGCACCGAACTCGCTCTAGAAGTCCCAGAAGTCATTGCGACTGGAGGTGGGAAGTGCAGCATTTTGTATAGATTTATTATTAAAGTTCAGAGATATACTTATTTACCTCAGGAGTTTCCCTAAATGAGACAGTGAAGGTAAACATTACCATGAAAATCTTATTAAAGGCATAAACACACTAAGGGTGTTTATTTGTTAAAATTCGTATTAAAATCTGTTTCACTTGTGATGTGCAACATATATTTATAATGTCTTTATGCAAAGTGTATATTGTGAAACGGGGGGAAACAATAAATCGTTGTATGGATGCTGTAATGTTCAAATAACTGTCGGTTAAAGATGCGTGAGGGTCATGAGACCATCAGGAAGAACGCAGCATCTCATTCCTCACAGGTCTCCTGAGTTCGTTCTCCCGATGTGACCTGGCAAGACCGCTCTCCACAAGAACGCAATTCCGTTCTCTGCGTTCTTGGAATTGAGAAACAGCCAAAGACAAAAACAGGTTGTGATGTATTTGTTTATGGCAAGTTGTCATATTAAACAATGTCATCTCTACATTTTAAAGGTTATAACTGAGCATATTACACTACATTTCAAATACTTAAATTACTGTAATTGCAACCCAGGCTCATTCTGAAAACGTACCTCTAGACACGTTTCTGGAGGCTGCGAAATACGTCCCGGTAGGGCTGGGTATCGAGTTTGATACTTTTTAAGCACCGACCGAATCGTCTTGATACTATCGAGTATCGAAAAAATCATTTTCGTTCGGTACCAAATTTTGATACCCAAGGGTATAATCTTGTCAACGTCAGTGAGCTATAAATCCTGCGGCATCCTAAACGTGCCCAGATCAAATGCTGGTGATTGGCTGCTGCGAGGCTGTCTTGAAAATCAATAGTTTACGGCAGTTACGCCCACTCGATCGTTTGTCAAATGTGAGGCTGTAATGCGCACACCACACTTTAAAACATAGCATAAATTTAACACAAACAATGTTTAAGCGATCAAAAGTATGGCTACATTATGCAAAGATTGACGGCAACAGCGTGCGATGCAATATCTGTAAAAAAGTTATCGCGACCAAGACTGGCAACACGTCTAATATGATAAAACACCTCACAGTACACGGAATTAATTTGTTAATTGTTTATTGGTCTTCAAAGATAAGCCTGCTGTGAAAAGTGTCACAAACATCCTGAGATTGTGTTATGTAATCTTGTTAAAATATATTTCTTAAAATAAAAGTATCGGAAAAAGTATCGTTCAGAACCGGTATCGAATTCAGGGTATCGGTATCGAAAATTTTGTAAAGATACCCAGCCCTACGTCCCAGGAGGTACGTATTTTTGCAGTTTTTGTTTTAACGAATCCACGAGAGGGCTCTGTGTACGCTTTTTGAGATCTCAAATTTCTCTTGCGAGTGCCATTCGCACCTGCTGTTCTCGCATAAACCCACCAGAGGCTGCTGTCGACTGACTGTTTTACTGACTGACGGACCAATCGACTGACCCACCCTCCTCCTTCCCTAAACCCAACCAATTTTATCGATTGACCCACACACAATCCCCTGACCCCAACCAACAATTTTCAAAAGCAATCTAGAAACAAATAAAAGTCCTCATCTCATTTTTACCACGTTGTTAGATTTTAAAACATTCTCAACCTGTTATTTACTGCTTTATTTTATTTTTTGGATTCTGTTTTTGTCATACCTGCTTTCTGGAACCGCTCTTCACCGGACTCAAACACCATCATCGTGGTCAACTCCTCTCTGCGTCTCAAGTCTGCCGACTAACATGGCGAGCTAACAGGACAAACTGGTTACAGTGGGAAAGTCGTCCGCATGGCGGTAATCGGTCAGCTGGTGAGCACAAAAAGGAACAGTGTCATACCGCCTCATAGTGCTTGTTTAAAAATGAAATGCAGCCATACGTACCTCTGACTGCATAATCTGCGGTCTCCAAAAACGTATATAGGACTACGTTTTCAGAATGAGCCTGTGTTGCGTAATTGAGTAGTTTTTCCTCAGGAATTGCAATTTACTGAGTAGTTTTAAAGATGTGTACTTGTACTTACCTTGAGTGCATGTTTAGTGCAGTATCGGTACTTTTACTCCACTACTTTCCTTCAACCTGCAGTCACTACTTTATTTTTTCTCGTCTTTGGGCATTAGTAAAATCAGTCCTGTGATTCCTTTCCGATCAAATTATCAGTGGTGTAAAGTAACTAATTACAAATACTCAAACTACTGTAATTAAGTAGTTTTTCCTCAGGAATTGTAATTTACTGAGTAGTTTTAAAAATGTGGACTTTTACTTTCCCTTGAGTACATGTTTAGTGCAGTAACGGTACTTTTACTCCACTACTGTCCTTCAACCAGCAGTCACCACTTTATTACTTCTTGTCTATGGTCATTGTCTAAAGTAGAAAGATCAGTCCTGTGTTTCCTGTCCAATTAAATCACACATAGAAAGTAAATCACATCATACTGAACAACCTCTAGACATGGGCGCTTTATAAATGCAGCAAACCTTTGGGAAACATTAAAAATGTCCAAGAAGATGTCTGAAATCTGCACACGCAATGATCCAGAGACTGTTTATAGACTGCATGTTACTGAAAATGATGGATGTCGACTGTATGATGACTGAAATCCCCAAACAGCCTTAAACAATCACTAAATGGAACAAATGAAGAATGGAAGGAGGGGCCAAATAAAAGGAAGGACCGAACAAGGAATGGAACGAAGGATCGAAGAACCAAATAAATGAAGGAAGGATTCAAGGAAGGACTGAACAAACTAAGGAAGGAAAGAAGGAACAAACGAACGAATGAACAAAGGACCTAATGAAGGAAAGAACAAAAATATGAATGAAAGAATGAGCGAACAAATGAAGGGAGGAAAGGAAGGACCAAACGAATAAAGGAAGAATTCAAGGAAGGACTGAAAAAACTAAGGAAGGAAGGAATGAACAAACGAATGAATAAACAAAAGGACCTAATGAAGTAGGGAACAAAAATATGAAAACGGAGGAAGGAAGGAACGCTTGAATGAAGGAGAGAACAAACAAATAATTGAAGGACGGTTGGAAGGAACGAACGAAAATAGGAAGTTCTCTAAATACACCACATGTTGTTTGTGCAGGGATGTGTAAACGTAACATTCTGTAAACGCATCAACTTTTCTACATCGTAATACTCACTACTCACTACTCTTGAGTACTTTTGACAGGTCTACTTTTTACTCATACTTTGAGTAATATTTACTACAAATACTTTTACTCTACTTGCACTACATTTTTGGGCAAGTAATGGTACTTTTACTTGAGTATGATTTCTCAGTACTCTTTCCACCGCTGCAAATTATACATAGAAGGTAAATCATCTGATAATGCACTACCTCAAGACATGGGCGATTTATAATTGCAGACAACTGTTTGGAAGTATTTAAAGTGTCCAAGAAGATGTCCAAAATCTTTACACACATTGACCCAGAGACTGTTTAGATGCAGGTCACTGATGAGAAGATGACGGATGTTTACTGTATGATGTATGAAATGGCCTTAAACACCCAGCAGGCACACGACACCAACATGACATCAGATTGACGTTGTACCCTAATGTCGTGGGGACGTTGCATTTTGTTTGGATATGAAAAACAGGTTGACATCACAACCCAACATCAGGCCGACATCAATATCCATTGTCCAACCAAAAAGTCAACCAAATATCAACATCTAAAGGCTGATTATGCTTCTGCATCAAGCACATACGTATGCTCCGGCGCAGCCTGTGCGTTGTCGCCGTTGCCGATGCGCACCTCTCAAAAAATGTAACTACACTTCAAACCGACTCATAGCGCAAGCTCTTTCATTGGTCGCGCTGACGAGTGTGGCCGGAGGTTACAGCTGCACGAGCCCGTTGGAGCGAGTGTTTACAAGT
The DNA here is from genome assembly GCA_903798035.1 of Danio albolineatus. NCBI lineage: Eukaryota > Metazoa > Chordata > Actinopteri > Cypriniformes > Danionidae > Danio > Danio albolineatus. The sequence goes on along the minus strand of CAIGQQ010030584.1, from coordinate 43,344 downwards.
GTCAAGTCCCGTGAAGGAGCTCTAGATGGAAACTGTTGTTTTGTGTTTAGCTTATGATTTAAGTTGTTGCACATTCGCCGGTTTCTGCCTCAAAATGAGCAAGTTTGAGCCACTTTTACATTAAGGTAGCGTTCAGAAAAAAACAAAACACTAGTGAAGAAACTCGACACAGAGGAACACAAACACCTCACTGCCTGCTTGCATTTCGGAAGTGTTATTGCAGAGCTTGCAGAAGTATAAATGCACAACAGCGCGCGTTGCATGCGCCGTGGGTCACGCCGATCACTCGACGCAGAAGTATATATAAATATTTATATAAATATAAAATATATATATTTATATATATAAAATCTAAACACAAAAAAACAGTTTCCATCTAGAGCTCCTTCACGGGACTCGACACTTGTAAACACTCGCTCCATCGGGCTCATGCAGCTCTAACCTCCGGCCACACTCGTCAGCGCGACCAATGACGGAGCTTGCACTACGAGTCGGTTTGAAGTGTAGTTACATTTTTTGAGAGGTGCGCATCGGCGACGGCAGCGGCGACAACGCACAGGCTGCGCCGGAGCATATGCGTGCACTTGATGCAGAAGTATAAATCGGCCTTTAGACGTTGATATTTGGTTGACTTTTTGGTTGGATATTGATGTTGGCCTGATGTTGGGTTGTGATGTCAACCTGTTTTTCATTTCCAAACAAAATGCAACATCCCCACGACATTAGCGTATGACGTCAATCTGATGTCATGTTGGTGTCGTGTGCCTGCTGGGTGTTTAAGGCCATTTCAGTCATCATACAGTAAACATCCGCCATCTTCTCATTCCACACCCTTCACTCCACACTTGTAAACACTCGCTCCAACAGGTTCGTGCGGCTCTCACCTCCGCCCACACTCGTCAGCAAACCAAGCCGACCAATCACAGAGCTTGCGCTACGTTACGATGTGTAGTTACAATTTTTGAGAGGTGCGCATCAGCGATGGCCACGACGACCACTCGCAGGCTGCGCTGGAGCAAACGCACGCGCTTGACGCAGAAGTATAAATAATCCTTAAACTCACAACAATGCACACGGGTGTTAATGATGTTACAGCTTGACGTTGCGTGGACATTACCACTCTTTCAGGTGTTGGATTTTAGTTGCTACACCTGATGAATAAATATCAGTATTTGATGTAAATATGACATTGGTTTAAGATGTTGGCTCGACGTTGGATTTTATTTACTTTCTAACACAATCTAAAATTAACGTTATCTGACGTCATTATTGGACATTTAAATAACGTTGTCCTTATACGCTGGCTAGGCATTGAATTTTGGTCACCTGACATCACATCCTAAATCTAACCTACTATTAACATCTTATGGCGTTGTGTGTCTGCTGGGCAGTAACTAAATGCAATACAGAATGTTCCGTTTACACACATCCACAAATTACATGTAAATGCATCAGCTTTTTACAGCGAAATACTACTCTAGTACTTTCGAAAGGTCTATTTGTTACTCATACTCTGTTTACAACAGACACTTTTAGGCCCAATCCCAATTGTACCCCTTAGCCCTTCCCCTAACCCCTACCCCTTGTTTTGCGTGTTCACGTCAAGGGGTAGTGGTGTCCCAATTCTCTTTAGCTTTAAGGGGTAGGGCTAAGGGCGAGGGGTATACACCCCTTCGAACAAAGATTTTTCAGGACCACATTTAAAACGGAGGGGTAAGAAAATTTCTCAGAATACACCTGCCACAACGGCAGGATAGCTGAACCCGGAAATAAGGAGATCCACAAATTAGTATTTTTTGTCATTATTACGAATTTTTACGACAAACAAACACATGTTTTAATATATTCATAACCGCGTTCATCTTTTACCGTCATGCTTTAAAAAAACAAAAAAAACAAACACTAAATTTGGAGATCTATAATCCATAATCATAACTCATGTACAGCAGTCCCACAACATTCTGACACACGATGACACTGGAATACCCTGTCAGTAATGTCTAGTGTCTGGAAATGAGCTTTTTACAGTGTCTGCTGTAATGTTAATGTTGTTTCGTGTGTTTACATAGATGAATATGGCCACTGTGTAAATACACAGTACAGTTACGATCTTACTGCCACATTAGATCGTTATGATAACATAATATACGCCTTCAGTGATTTCCTGAAGATAAACACCAAACAATGACACAACTAGAATAACTCCAGCAGTCGTGATCGTCAATCTCATATGAAGCAAGAGATCACGATGACATATGATGACGTGTGCAGGTGTTGAAGTGCTGTCCCAATTCTTAGGGGTAAGTTTTGAAGCCCTTCCCCTTAACCCTCGGTTGTAAGGGCCAAGGGAAAGGGGAAGGGGTACAAAAATAGAATTGGGATTGGGCCTTACTCTATCTGCACTACATTTTGGGGTAAGTAATAGTACTTTTACTTAAGTATGTTTTTAGTGCTCTTTCCACCCCTGACTACACTTAATGACAGTTATTAAAAGCATGCCTAAAACCTCATTCACATTCATGACATGATTATAAAGGTTTCATGTCAGTCTTATGAAAGTCTCCTTCAAGTAAAGTGTCACCCAGCGTTCAGTCATAAATAACCCACTCATAAAAATAAAATGAAAAGGCTCATTGTATAATGGAGGCCGCAGATAATTACAGCAGATCAGCACATTATCATTCTGCAGCCGGAGAGAGAGCAAGAGGCTGTAATTGTTTGCAGGAACAGATAATTGTTTGCATCAATTAATAAAAGCCAACCATGGTTTTGAGCAGTCGGATCAAGTGTTAGAATACATTAGATTGGTTATTATTATTATGATTTTGATTAGCTTGCTTGATGTATGATCTGTTATAAGTCGTCTAATGTCACTGCAAACCTAAATTTAATCATTTTTAATGGTGGAGGTTTTTAAATCTTTGTCTTTTCCATAAAAGTACATGTGTTTATAATGACGTGTGTCCAGTATGGTGACTTGTTACCATAAATGATAATAAATCATGCCAAAATAATAATAATAATAATAATACTTACTAAAAAAATTATAATAATGTAAAGAATGGAGTTTTTTTAGCTTGATGTTAAATAGGTTTAATAATATTTTTATAAATATCAGTCAGAATTAAATGTTATACCCTCATCGGCCACTTTATTAGGTACACCTGTCCAACCGCTCGTTAAAGCAAACTTCTAATCAGCCAATCACATGGCAGCAACTTAGTGCATTTAGGCATATAGACATGGTCAAGATGATCTGCTGCAGTTCAAACCGAGCCTCAGATTGGGGAAGAAAGGTGATTTAAGTGACTTTGAACTCTGTCTGAGTATTTCATAAACTGCTGATCTACTGGGATTTTCACGCACGTCCAACCTTGAGGCAGATGGGCTACAGCAGCAGAAAACCACACTGGGTGCCACTTCTGTCAGCTAAGAACAGGAAACTGAGGCTACAATTCACACAGGATCACCAACACTGGACAATAGAAGATTGGAGAAACGTTGCCTGGTCTGATGAGTCTCCATTTCTGCTGCCACATTCAGATGGTCGGGTCAGAATTTGCTGACAACAACATGAAAGCATGGATCCATCCTGATGGTGGGGGTGTAATGGTTGGGGGGATTTTTTTTCACCACACTTGGGCCCAATAGTATCAATTGACTACTTCCAGCAGGATAACATGCCATATCAAAGCCCAAATCATCTCAGACTGGTTTCTTGAACATGACAATGAGTTCACTGTACTCAAATGGCCTCCACAGTCACCAGATCTCTATCCAATAGAGCACCTTTGGGATGTGCTAGAATGGGAGATTTGCATAATGAATGTGCAGCCGACATAGTATCATGTCAATATGGACCAAAATCTCAAGAGTAATATTTCCAGTATTAAATCTATGCCACGAAGGATTACGGTGAGCCAAAAGGGGGTCCAACTCTGTACTAGTGAGGTGTACCTTATAAAGTGACCAGTGTGTAAGTTGTCTATTAATAATAATAATAATAATAATAATAATAATAATAATAATAATAATAATAATAATGCTTTAAAAGGCCTTAAAATATGTTTCAGAATATTTTTCTAAATATCAGTCAGATTGTTGGTTAGATTCAGTGCAGCCAGAGATTATATTAGATTGTTTATTATTATAATTATTAATTTGCTTCATTTATTAGATGATAACTGAATGACTTGGCTCATTTTTTAAAACCCAAATGCAATTAATTTTAATGGAGATTCTTTTAAAAAAACTTTCGTTTACATGACAAGTATAAATAAATAAATAAATAAATAAATAAATACATACATACATACATACATACATACATAAATAATGCTTTTAAGATGCTTTAAAATGTTGAATAATACTTTTGAAATATCAGTCAGAGCAAGTGTTAGTTCGATTCAGCCCAGCCAGAGAATACATTAGGTTATTATTATTATTATTATCTTGCTTTATTTATAATCTGTTCCAAGTCGTCTAATGTCTTTTTTACAAACCCAAATGTAATTATGTTTTTAATGGTGAAGCTTTTGAAAAAGTCAGGAATGGTGACTTGTTACTGCCAAATAATAGTAATAATAATAGTAATAGTAATAATAATAATAGTAATAACAATAATAGTATTAATAATAATAATAATAATAATAATAATAATAGTAATAATAATAATAAAAGTAATAACAATAATAGTATTAATAATAATAATAGTAATGATAATAATAATAATAATAGTGTATGTATGTCCGTATAATAAATATACTTCTTAGTTTAAAGAACATTCTGATGAAAATCTGAACTTTTATTCCATAAAACAACACTTTTAAATGTATAAAGTAGCCTTGTGTGGGAAAAAAAAAAGGATTATAAATCTATTACTTTTTGATAACACTTAAGTTTAAGAACCAATTATGCTATTAACTAGTGATTCATTATCTGACTATTAATAAAGTATTGGCTGTTTATTAGTAAAGTAGATTTTCTGCATGATCTCATTCTACAGTATACATTTCTAATACCCAATACCTAAACTCAACTGCTACCCCCCGCCCCCCAATAAATTAGGAGTTTATTAAGGAGTTTATTGAGTTTGGCCATAGTTTATGGTTTATAATAGCAAGTATTGTACCTTTAAATTAAGTGTGAGATAATCTGTTCAATTTAATTAATTCATTCCTTCATCTAAAGGACTCTGAGATGATGAAATGACATCAAAACATGTGTACACCATCCACAGCATAAGAAATGTTTAATCCACCGTGCCTCGTTTTTGCCACTTTGTATGCTAGTAATTATTATATTAATTATTAGAGGTATTGTCTGTTTTTGTTCCTTTTTTTTGCCATTTATTTCTCATTTACTGTATGTTTTATTAATTTGATAATAATAATATTAATATTAATTATTTATCATATTAATTTATTCATTCATTTTCCTTTGGCTCAGTCTCTATTTCAGAGGTTGCCACTGCAGAATGAACCACTAAGTTTTCCAGCATATGTTTTATGCAGTGGATGCCCTTCCAGCTGCAACCCAGTAATGGGAAACACCCATATACTCTCATTCACACACACACACACACGGCCATGGTGAATGTATGGGAAAACATGCAAACTCCACAGAAATGCCAACTGGCCCAGCCTAGACTCGAAGCAGCGACCTTCTTGCTGTGAGGCAACAGCCCTAACCCCTGAGTCACCGTGCCACCCCACACTGTACAGTCATGCCAATAAAGCAACTTGAACTTGAGTGTTTCTTCAGAAATCAAGACATAATTTGACCTCCATGTAACCTCGACGCTGTCTAAAACAATTAGAGGGTGATCAAATCTGTGTGTGTGTGTGTGTGTGTGCCGTACACATGTACATTGGTGTTAGTCAATGAGTGTGAAACTGTAGGTGAAGGGAGGACGTCAGGGGATATAAGCGCCTGCAGCAGGGCCGTGTGTGTGTGAAAAACCGAGTCATACAGCCTGAAATAAAGCACTGTGAGTGGGCGCTGGATCTTCTTACCAGCTGCGGGCCATGCTCTTCGTTTTCAGCTTTTCGCACTGCCCTCTGATAACACGGTTCACATCTGAGGTGACCGAGCGCTGAAAGAAACACGCATCAATATGAAATAATCCCCAAACATCAGATTCGCTGTCCAGGGCTCCGCGCCAATCCTCTTTCACATATATGTGTCAGCAAAAACACGCCGCAGTGTTACATAAGCAGCCCTCAGCCAGATTCACAAACACAGAGGCAGAGAGAGAGTGAGAAAAGAGGAGGAAGGAGGAAAGGAAGAGCCACAGATGCGGTAAAGAAAAGAACAACAGATGAATATAATAGAGGGAGAGACTGAAAGGAGGAGCAAAAGTATAATGTATCGAATGAAGAAAGAAAGGCATGTTAAAAAATAGTGGACAGCAGGAGGGACAGACAGACAGGAATAAAGAAAAAAAGAAAGAAAGAATGGAGAAAGAAATAGAATGGTAAAAGAAAGAAAGAGAATGGAGAAAGATAATGGTAAAAGAAAGAAAGAAAGAAAGAAAGAAAGAAAGAAAGAAAGAAAGAAA